>CACRXK020000581.1:0-75556 GCA_902702795.2 Paramuricea clavata
TTTTCAGTATCTTACTCTCAACTATATAATAAAGGAACATATATGCACAGTTTTTGCATGCTCCGGACTTAAAAAAGGAAACTTTCCCCTCCCAGGATATCTCGAAGAAATAGAAGAAACAATATTATGTAAAATAGACTATTTACATTAGCTATAGCTCGTAATTAAATATGGCTGTCAGCACTAGAGAGATGGGCACAAGGTTTATATAAAATATGGAACTGTCATGTTCGTTAGAGGAATCGTTAATTTTATAAATTATGTTTGTTTGCGTGCTCGCAGTATGTTCTAATTTATTTGAAACATTTTATTAAAGAAAGTTAGGCTTATATTTAACTGTAATATGGTTCATTTTCCGTTTTAATAGTTCTGTTGTATTTAATTTGTTTTAAATTGTAGAATAAACTTATATTCAAAATATCATTTGCTTCTCTTCAACTACTATCACACGACTACACACGACCTTTCGAGACTGAAGACGCCATCTTGGATTCACAGTGCATTGTGGTCTCTCCTTGGCCATTGAAGGCTTTTAACGGTTCAGTTACATGTGTCAGGACGCAGTCTTGAAGTTGTTCTAGTCTAAAATGAATCAACTACTCTCATCATTCTTGACAGCCACAGTAACCCACTTGGCATGATTAGGTCGCTTCTGTCAGTGGGAAAATGCGATCGTAATGAAAAACGCTGTTTCACCGAATCCAGGTTCCTTTCGATTTATACAAATAAGGGAATGCTATTGGCTGCCTTAATTGTGACGTAATTCCGTGCCGTCTGTCCTCTAATAGATCATGGCTCTCGATCAATGAAAGCGCTTGAATTCTCAACGTTATTGTATAATATATTTTATATAATACCTTATTGAATTCTGATCGTTTAATTGGCTGTTTACGGTCACGTGATACTGAATAGAAAATTCCATTTCCCAAGAGTGCAATGGAATACGTTCCATTGCACTCTTGCGAGTGCAATTGTACTATACGTTTTGTTCCATTGCACTCTCTGTGCTTTCGATAAATCGCATCCGTCAAAATGCTTCTCGTACGGTGATCGCAGTTTATTTTAACCCGATATTCGAAACTTAGTAAATGGGATTTAATGCAAATAGGACTCTCAAAATGGCGGGAGCTTACAATAAACCTTTTAATATTAGTCTATTTTGGTATTATATAAAACAAATAATGAATGTTTTTATTCGTGCAATGGTAAGAATATTTTCATTCGGTGAAAGATGGAATGTTCCATTCAACTCGGCTGTCGCCTCGTTGAATGGAACATTCCATCTTTCACCTCATGAAAATATTCTTACCATTGCACTCACAAACATTCATTATTTGTATACTGTCTATTTTAACTGATTTGTGCAGCATATTGTCAAAGCGGAATATAATCTGCCGGTATCGTATGAACAGTTGAAACCGTGATGATTTTCTGCCGGCAGAATTCCATGCCGGTATCGTGTGAACGGGGTCTAAGATTATTGTTTATTAGCATTTTTGCCTCAATGGCTTCGTTTTAGCATGCCAGGAACACATGAAGGTTATATCCACATGTTTGCTGCACGAATATGTTTCTCTTTGATCTTTGAGTCCAATCACAAACCTATCCTTCACCTGCACGAATATGTTTCTCTTTGATCTTTGAGTCCAATCACAAACCTATCCTTCACCTGCACGAATATGTTTCTCTTTGATCTTGAGTCCAATCACAAACCTATCCTTCACCCCACTGTGCACGAAACGTGAGGAAATAGTCACATGAAAACGAGGCCATTGGAGCAAGTAAGATGCGAGGACAATTATCATTCTTTGTTGTTGTTGTCCAGGGCAAATTAAGACGTAGTGAGTAACAGATTGAACATGAAATAAAGTCCATGGATGTTTTAGTAATTAGTAGTACCATTGTTTTTAAACTGGAGAAGAGTTCTAGTATTTAAATCTAAAAATTTATTTCAACGAAGTGTTACTGGAGTAAAGAGGTCTATGGACCTGGGGCCGGTTGTATAAAAAAGTGATTAAAGTTAACTATAGTTAGTGGAAATGTCATCCAATAAGAAGCGCGTATTTGAGAGTTAATCACTGTTTAACTACAAAATAGTGATTAAAAAAGTGATTAAAAGTTTTATACAACCGGCCCCAGGATACTGAGGTTGGATCATTAGAAATTCAAAAAGTTTTTCAGGTACCCACATAATTTATGATAAAGCTGCAGTCACTGCTGCAATACAAAGAAGTCTTTATGGCCCGTTATTGACTTTGTTTCAAACACTTGAAAGGGTTACATTATCATAATGTAGATCAATATTTATTTATATATTGTCACAGAGTTTCTATACAATATCTCAATAAATTTATCTCATAGTTATTTTGTTTGTTTCATCAGCTTTATTGCCAGTTAATGAACCCAGCAACTATATATATATATATATATATATATATATATATATATATATATATATATATATATATATATATATATATATATATATATATATATATATATACTCACAATAAAATGTTGATGTTGGCAAAGTTTTATCATAAAAATCATTTATATACAAATGATATCGAGAGAAAATTAATTGTGTACAAATAATAACGATCACTGGCAAAGCAAGATGTGTGTTTGAAGACAAAGGAGTGGTGTTTTGTATTTTAAACAAAAACTAAACCTGCATGTTGGCTATACAATTCCTAATTACTGCACCTGCTTTGCCTCGCTGGTGCCCGGCCAAAACTACTGCCGCACTCAGACGCATTCTGTAAAAGCATATAGTAAAAATTATGTAAGGAAAAATAGTCAACATTTGAAACAGGAATAAGAATTATAGTTTGATAAACATACTACATAGTCAAAGATCAAGGCGAAACTTCTAAAATATTTTTTATTCAAATTTGAAGTTATTTCAATAATAGCACTATGGGACAATCCATTTGCTTAATAGAAAGTTGGAAAATGCGAAAGCGACTTAATTCGCCTGGCAAAAAATATTAATGAGTTCATGCACCTGAGAGTACACGTTGCATGGGTCTCTGTGTTATATGTATCAGATTCTGCAGCGCTTGATTTAAATCTTACGAACGGGCAAACAGTTTAAATATTTGGCTGTATTCAGCTTCTTTGAGATATTAAAGGCCTTTATAATCGTGCATATATACATATATATAGGTTTTGCGGAACGCGGAATAACGCGAACGTTGGAAACATGCAAGGAAGAAAAGTGTCGGAATTTCAAGAAGTAGCGTGGGATGACACAAATATATTCCTAGGCTATGGCAAACGCGCGAGATAAGAACATTTGAGCGCGCGGGACTATATAATGAAACTTATTATGGCATATGCATGGAGACGGCATTGGCCATGGCAAAGGTCTTGAAGAAGATGCCAGGTGGATCACAAAATTGATTTGGACATATTGCTTCAACTCTGCTGCCTGAAAGATAATTAAAATATAGTAACATTAAAACACACATTGATATTTGCCTCGTTTCAACATACATTTATTTTCGGAGACATTAATAGATTGTTCGCTTCATGTTATTAATCTTATACACAAGCAATATTTATCATTGAAATTCATGATTACAAAACTCGCCTTACAATTTGCATCGCGAACTGAGGAAAATAAAATATGAAAGCCTAAAATTTTTTCTCATGGAGGTAGTAGTGGCACGCAAAACAGATATATTGCTTTATATGTATTAAAGAAAGACGAGCAATTATATGACATAAATATTTTTGTCTATTATATAGAAACATAATGGATTTTATAACATATATATTGGCCTGTGCAACAGTTATAGTCTCAATTTCAGCTGGGCTAAGTCTCGATCCGAAGAAGTAATATATGTTACAAAAAGATGCTCTAACGGCCTAAGGCTCAGCTTGTATAATCCGTCATGTGCATGCAGCTATCGCAGTGTAGATCATAATATTATGCAAGAAAATCGCCATTGACGCTTTATGTTTATCTTTTCCAGGCACACGGGAAGTGTGTGGTTTCTTTGTTCTATTTTTGCATAACCGACAAGATAGCAGATAAATAAATAATGTCTTGCATATTTCTATATGCATAGAAATGTATAGATTTTCTGCGGTAAAATAAGCATTAAAACGTTTCTGGTTACAAAATTAGTTGAAACTTTTTCACAGTTATATCTATGATGTCCCTATATACTGTAGATTCTGTTTCTATATCCTTTTCTAAAAGTATTTAATTTCCCCTGATACATATAGGCATGCATATTTGAAGAGAAAATTCCATCGTTGGGCTATGTTTGGCAACATTCTCGTTCATATTTAATGCCGTATTAATTCTTGATAAGCTTTCTCTATATTACAAGCAACATGAACAAATCGATCTCATTCAGGGTTCCTGGCTATAACGCAGATACGCAATAACGGTGATAATTCTTCAACTCTGTGGTTCTGTGGTTTCATGTGAGGGAACCGACGGACAAAAATGAGGACGCCGCGAATATTGTGTTGTAAATTTGAATTTTCTATTTTGGACACTGAAACCACAAATTAAGGTTAGTCATGTGTGTCTCTTAAAGGAATGTCGTTTGCCACAGCGATAATAAAGTAACTTCGAGTCACCATTATCGAGTAATATCAATATGATGTACTTTATATAAGTGCTATGCCATTAAAAACTAGAAAGTCGAGTAAATATTCCTCACCCTATGTTGAGTATACGAAGTAAACTATTTGGCGGAATTTGTCGCACACAAAGGAAACGATTTCTGCAAATATTGAACGAAAACCAACTTAGATAATCGGCGCTTTTTAATATTTCTTCATTTTGATAATGACTTAATGTATAAGATCGTCAAACATTACAATTTTGAGAAAATAAAATTCGTGCTTTGGCTCTGAGTCCTTATATCTTACCTAGGACACTACTATAGTACAGACTGCATTACAGACTTCTAGTTCATTTCCAATCGCTAATATTGGATAATATAGCATGGCAATCCCGCTACTGTGCTTTAATATCTATGAATATGAAACTATCAATGACTAAATTGAACTACAGGATATACAACGCACATTGTTTTGTACCAAGCCACTCCAAAAAAGTAATTAATTTGCTTCACTGCCGCTCGTGCGAGACGCATAGCAATTTAAATACAAATTGAATGTTAAAACCTGAGGAATTATCATCTGTTTGTTCCAAATTTTTAGTCTAACCCATACTTCAATGCTTGATAATAGTTTTTATATATGTATATGACTCACGATGTGAGTTTAAAACTGCCTATAGTCATTAAAATTGAAGGTCTGGGATGAAACTATCATATATAGCCGATATTCATAAAACCCTCATCTTGACTTAATATCGCCCACGACGCCGACTCAATGAAAACCGTTACGACAACAGACTGTAATAAATTTTACGAGTTTATCCAAGTCAGTGAAAATTATCATATATCAGCCTTGCAAAGTAGCCGAATATTAATCCCAATTTAAACATCTTCCCGAATTCGTTAGGGTTTGAAAGAAGGATCCGAAGTGATGATATTTTACTTGTTTTGTTTCTTTGTAAGATGTTGTTGAGAACACGTGTAGGCCCGTGTCGCATGTTAATTGTTACAATCCAAACATACGAGCATTGTTTTCCCTTCCCGCTCATTGGTCTGGAAAATTTCCCTTTGAAATTTTGTTAATGAATTTCAATTTGATCTATAATTGTTGCAGACTTCAATATACTGTCCATCGTGTGTAGAAATTAAGCTGGAGGAAGTATTTACTCACTCAAGAAATACGCATTCACGCAGTGACTGAAAGCATCTTAACTCAGACCATTTATCTTACATGTCATTTAAAAACTAATTTAAGGTCACAATTTGTAAAGTAACTAGTATCACAAAAATGTACAAAATTGGAAAGGTAGGTCTATAAAATATTTCTAGTGATTATATTTTGTTGACTAAGCTAGCAGATGTTTATCGATTTGGTCGTGTGGTGAGCTCGATGTCAGCAAGGGACTAACATTATTTCACTCCTTGTTTCACCTGCTCTTCGCGCATGCGCTTGATGTGTGGCACGCATGCGTAGAGGCAGGTGAACAGGTGCAGTTGAAATATTGTTAACACAATGATAATGATTGTCCCTTTCTTTATGAGCGGTTCGCTTGCATTTAGGAACATTATGCACGTCATGAGAGTACGCTTCACATCTCTCTGACTGCAGTACGAGATGAACCGGGAAACTCTGCTCAATAAAAACTTTAGTCCATCACTTGGACGAGTTTCAAGCTCGAACGGTATTTCATATTCGAATGCAGCGGCGTTAACCGCTTCACAAAGCGTGAATGAAGCAACTTGGATCCCGTCGTATCGAGGATCAAACTCGGTAATATATATTCGTCTGTACTGTGTAATATTATTCATATATCGTACGTTATTCATTCCCGCCTTTATCTAACATTAACGTTTTATATTTGCAGCTCACGTTCTCGTCACGATCGCAAAGTTTGGTAAGTAAGTTTTATTATAAATACATATATACTGCTTATTTGTCAGTGTACTTTGTCATGTCAGAAAATACTTGTTTGAAGTACTTCACTCAATTGAGTTTCATTCTTATAGATTCCTTCGAATGTTTTCGATACGTTTGATGATTCTCATCTCCTGGGTGCTTCGCAATCGTTAGATCCAGCGAAATATCTGACGAAGAACCCAGCAGTATCGAAAGCAAGCAGCTATATCGGTATTCATGGCTTACATTCCAGTCACGGACAAGATGCAAATCAATATGACCCTCACGACATTCTGGATCAGATCTCAGCATCACTACAACCTTCAGTCTCAGAAAACTTTGAAAAATCATTCGAGAAAGCATTTGAAAATAACCCCTCTCCAGTGGGTTCACTGCAACCCCAACCCTCCCATCATGTTCTACATGCAGCCATGAGTCCTCAGACAGAAGATATGAACCCGAGGGAGCTGGAATGGTTTGCAGAACGTTTCAAACAACGTCGCATAAAACTCGGCGTAACACAAGCTGATGTGGGAGCGGCATTGGCCAACTTAAAGATCCCTGGTGTTGGCTCTCTCAGCCAGTCAACTATATGTCGCTTTGAATCTCTTACTCTGAGTCACAATAACATGATGGCGTTAAAACCTGTCCTTACCGCTTGGTTAGAAGAAGCGGAGAAAGCATATCGAAGTAAGAACTATAAAAGCGAGTTTCTGCCAAACTCGGAGAAAAAACGTAAACGAACATCAATCGGAGCGGCAGAGAAAAGATCTCTTGAAGCTTACTTTGCAATGAATGCAAGGCCATCGAGTGATAAAATTTCGTCTATTGCAGACAAACTTGATTTATCGAAAAACGTTGTACGTGTTTGGTTTTGTAACCAAAGACAGAAAAAGAAAAGAATGAAATTCTCGGTTCATTGACTTCAAAAACACACACACACACAAGTTCCAATAACTCGCAGAGTGCGGGAGTCTGGGGGAATTCGAAAAAGTATTACACTGAAACTCCAGCAGTTATAGCAAAGCCCTGAATTACAGCACTAAGCTTTTGGTAATCTAAGTTTAAAATTGAGAAATGGGAAATTAAGCCCAATATTGTTTAGGCAAGGTTAAAATTATGAAAAGAAGTTTGCAACACAAAACAAATAGTTGAAAAGAAAATTGGAGTGATAATTAGATGAACTAACAGCGCTTGCCTGATGTTATCGCGATGAAAATATTATCAAGCTCTGATATAGTCGTATTCGATGCTTATTCAATATCGACCAGCTCGATTGTTTCGCTAGTTAAATAGCCCCTGTCCATTCTCGTATCTAAATTTTTCGTCAACAATTTCTGCGTATGCTTTGCCAAAACATTATAACTTTCATGGCTTTGTTTTTCACCTGGGTTGTAGAGAATGATTATTGAACATCTGTGCATGAGTGACGCCTTGGCATGCAAGGCAAATGAATTGTGAGTCAAAGACATTCAAGCAAAACAACGATCCATGTATTGTTAATATTACTGAATTATAGAGTGAATTAATATATAGCAAGAAAGTGTAACTTATATTTTAATATATTTCAAAAATTTTTACCGACATTTGTAAATTAATTTGAGAAAGCCCAAATTTTGCACGTTAATAGTAATACAATAATCCGAGCGTCTGTTTGCAAATGAGTTGACATTGGGGCTATAGAGAATAGTATACATAAGTGTATATATATCGTAGATTTGGACTAGCAGTCTACGGAAAAATTTAGGATATCTTAAATAAATAAAATTGTTTTAAACACATTGTGTCTTTCGTTGTATTTTCCAAATAAAACTTCCCAATTAAGCCACCAGTCGACCGCATGTTGCGAGGACACAAGGCATCTTTCAAAAGATGCTATACTATGATGACATTCTGAAATTAAAATGTCCGTAATTACATTTACTTCGGCTATAATATACACAGCATTATCAACGGACATACGATATTATTCATTCCACAAATTAATTTTTCGATTTAATTTTACGCTTTTCATTCTTCAAAATGAAATATAAAAAGACACAACAAAATTTGCGACTCCGTGAAAAGTGCTATTTTATTTATTTATAATAAAACCTGTTTTATTTGGTAGCGAAAAAACAAGTGGCTTTTGGTTCATCAATATTTTCTAGAACACATGAAAGGAAATAAGTGTACATGCGAATTAAACGCATCAGCTTATCATGTAACAAGGCACTGTGCCAAGGCAGTGTCGGTCAATCGATATCGGCAATCTCACACTGGAGTATGTTGTGTACAAAAGTACTTGTTTAAAAGTGCTTAAAATGGCTTTTCGTTCACGTTTACACTGAACACACAAGTGAAAATAACTTGACTATTTAGGCTGAGCAATTGTTAATATAAACTATATGTTATATACACGCAAAATTGCTTTCAAGAATCAAGGACATGAGACATTGTTCCATTTTGTTTCCAAGGTATTTCCAAGGTCATCGTTCATAATTGACTCCTTGAAGAACAAAACATTTGAGGAACAAAACCTACTTAAAATAAATACTTCTTATCTGTTGACTTGAAAATTTCATTCTTTTGTGCACAATTGGGGTGAAAGGTGAAATTTTAGCAAGATAATTAGCCAAAGCATGCATGCATGCATAAACTATATGATATTGAAGTGAAGAAATCCGTTATACTTGTCGTAGGCAAAGTACAACCATCAGAATTATTCAATGTCAGTTTATAAATTGTATAGAATCATGATTATAATCAAAATTTCAACCAATATGATTTCTTCTAAAGGCCGACACTACACAACTTTTGCCTACGACAACGCACGTGAGTTGTGTGTTTGATTTACACAGTACAACTCAAGTTGTAAGCAGGTTGTATGTTACTGTTTTAGGCAAAAGTTGTGTAGATCGGCCTTAACGGCTTTAGAATGAATAGGGAAAGGATACAAAATAATTCGTAACGATGTTAGACCACTGACAACCTCTACTAGGAAAAACGTATTCATGTCCCAACAACACGATGAAAATTCTAGTTTTCCGGCTTATAATTTCTGTCTGATCATTTTGGAATTAAGGCGCAATGTCGAAGTTATATTTGTTCAGGTAGTTTGACTCTGTAATCGCTCAAGTTGATTGTTCACGTCTACCTACACTGGAACATTTTAAATTGAAAATGAACCAACTGTCTTACTTCAAATGTCTCATGGACAATTTTCAAATGTTTTTGAGATCGACATCTCCTCTCTAATCTTTGCCGGAAGAACGTTTTGTATGCACCTGTAGATCTATACTACTTTGTAATTTTTGCTGCATGCTTGATGGAAAAATCCTGATTCAGGCCAGTAGGATTAAAAAAATAATTTGTAAGAAAAGCTAAATTTCTAACATTGTATCTTAAAATCTCGCCGCGTTAATAATAAATGTAATTGAAAAGTCTTGCTATTCATTCCTAATGCACAACCACCACAAACCGTGTGAGATTTTGCCGAGTAATTTGGACAAGTAATTTCCTAATTGTATTTTCTTGAGATGACAGTTATTCATGTTTATGTATTTCAGGCTTCTGGCAGCTTCTTTGCCGCCGCAAAATTTGCATGAAAACATACGAAATGTCCTAAAGATAGTAATTAAGCTTTATAAATACGGGTTCACTCCCATCAGAAACACCTGATCTATATGCACCGTTTGTAGTGTGATAATTCTCAGTTCAACTTTTATTTCCCGACCTATAGAAACTTCGTAAAACAAATTAAGGAAATACAACGTCTAAAGAACAATTATAGAATATGCACGGCGGAAACTTTACTCTTAAGTTAGAAATATGTTTCCACCTTTGCATAGACGTTAACAAGAGACTAATTAGCTGCATTGAAAGAGAAAGAAAACATTAATTTTCTTATTGTATCTTGCTGGGTAAAATGCAAGCATTTCTCTAAGAGTTTGCATAAAGTATGTGACCAGCTTTTCATCTTGAGCATATTTTGTTGACATAGTGCAGTAAACACTTCCATGGCTGAGTGCTTTTGTAACAAATTATTCAGTAAGATTTTCTGAAGAGAGAGATATTACTGAAATCATTATTTTTTAGTTTTTTCTATCTTCTTGCTATCGTTTCATTTTTCTGTTTTTGTCAAGAAGTCGAGGAGGCTAATTTTGTCATTTATTAAACAATGTTTACTTTAGAGCGTTTCCAGACAGATCCTTGTAACGTCATTTCCCCCATTTATTAGAAAACTGATAAAATTTGACTTTAAATTGCCTTGGCTGGCATTCCATATGCATGTTCATGCCATATACAACGATAATTTTAAAGTTTGTTTGAAAGAGATATTCTGTTCGGCAACTTATAGTCAATGTTTAATAAAAAGTCTGATAAAGTAAAATGCGACAAAACTGCATGCTTATGAAGAACTACCAGTGGTGTAACTCCTTTGAGCGCCCCCTGGCTCAAGCCAGGACCCGAATTAATAAAAGGGCCCTGAGTAAGGGTGACAAATTGGCGAAGTTGATGTATTTCAGAAAATTTTGAATCTTTTTGACGTAGTCCTTCCCTCCCCCGCCGCCATTTTATATGAGCAGGACATGGGCCCTATTCCAGTTTATGCTGGGCCGGCCCCTTTAGCACAAAGTTACGCCACTGAGGACTACGCGACTATCGTTATCACTACTCTCTTGCTCAGTACTTATATATATTAAAACATGCACACAGATTTTCAAGATACGTTCTTTTCAATATGCATGCTTCTTACATTTTAAGAAGACTCAAGACTAAGTGGCCCCACTATTCAAATGTACAAATAGAAAGTAAACACTTAAAATAAATACTTTAAAAATTAAGTTTTCATGATCATGCATAATATTGACAGACGTTGTTGTGGAACCGTGTGGTCCATATGGAACCAGCTTATTCTATAAACGATGTTTTGTGCATCTCATATAATCGCCTACATTATTAGGTGTCTTTATTGATGTTCGTTCGTCACGAGAACTGAATACTTTTCAATCAATACGTTTTCAATCAATATATAAACTAAATATTGGAAAGTTAAAGTTTACTAAAAAGTGAAAGTAAAAGTTAAGGCTTTATAGAAAAAGTATTAAATAGTATGATTTTTTGCTCCAAATTATATAAAGCAACAACAAACTAACAAAAAACGCTCATTAAAGGTAATCATTCTTCACTTGTATTTTCCCTAGTTTTATCTTAAAATCAATCAATAATATTCATCCAACTTTCTCACAACGTGCGCACATATTCTGCATATCGCCGACAATAAGCAATTTTCTAATGAGTAACCTTGGTTAGCTCTCATAAATAATTAGTGTCTTATCACGATTTAAGATCGACGGTAAGCACCTTGCGTTGTCTTATCAAGAAGGACTCCAAGCAATCAGTCATCAGAAATACCGACACTCTTTTTAATTTGCATTTTATATTTCAAACCAAATGAGATTCAAAATCATCTGCAAAAATAGAATGAACGCACAAAACAGCAAACAGAAAATATTATCAAACATCTCAAATCATTTACAGTTCAAACAACGCACAACTATTAAGTATACAAAATGAAACCAGCAGAGTCAAGAAAGTTGAGAAAATACGACATATAGAGAGCAAGATATTATATACATCAAATTAACCAATATACTTTAAAATTAAGATCGTAGCCATCGTTCAGATTTGTATCATTTTCAAAGATAGCTAGGTGATAAAGTGGAAAATCTCAACAGATGAATGATATAAAGCTATTGCGCTTGCAATTTTTACAATTTTATTCATTAATATCCATCAGTTAAACAAGGAGATATTGGCATTGACATAATTGATATAATAAAATATAAATCACACAATTTCTTCTATATCCCTTCATTAAATTTCCTCAACTCATTCCCAAAGTGATTCAATTTCAGTTAACATTACTGACTTCCGTACAATAATTTCTTTAATTCATTATATTAGGCTCAGTAGGCTCCAATATAATCAATGAAGACGACATGACTCACAAATGCCCTGCCTGCATGTAGTGCATAGTCCCTATATAGCTACATCGAAAAATACAGTTGATCATAACTCAATATTTTAATATCCACAGACACCTTCATCTATTTCTACCATACATGTGAGCGATGTCATACATTTTTACCAAGTGTTACTATTATATGCAGCCTAGCTACGTTAGATAGATAGGAATATTAGTATATAACTGAAGCAGAAAATTTTGGATTATAATTGAACGATCCTTCATCTTGTCTGCCTGTCAGTCAGAAATGATAAATATTTAATCAAGATTTTGCTCTTGTTTCTTATTGAATCATGCCTCATTAAATGTATCGAAGGCACAGTCCAACTTATCAATTTAGTCAATTTGCACAAACGGAAACCTGTAGAAAGACACATTTAGAAGCAAATAACACTATTATTCACACTATTATTCACACTATTGCGTGATGAAGATATCTGGAAAAAGCATGAAAATATTTAAAAACCGTTGGAAAACATCTGAACAATTATCATTTTCACACAAGTGCCAAATTGAATGTTAGCTGCGCGGGAACAATATGAAAGTACACTCTGCATTGATTGTAATTAATAGATAGAAATTCAATTACTCTAATTCAGCGAAGACGCTTTTGCATACTTAAGGTAAATAAAGCTAATTGTCTGGCCGGAAGGTTAAAAGAATCGGTTTTCGTTTGCACGAAAACATTTAATTACATTATGCAGTCAGTATTACTTTATCCTGTTATATAGTATAAAAATATTTTATTTCCTAAGTCTGCAAATCAAGGGCTTGTGTTGCACGTGTTTCCAAGTTAATTACAAGCTGCGATATTCATTTGTTACTTGTACTAGATACATAACAATATAGCTACCCGCAAAGGCTCTTAAAAGCTTTCGAGCTAAAAATCATAACATAAACGGTACAAAGCGTGTCGTTCATTAATCCTATTGTCTTCCACACAATCTCACCGACGCCCTTCCAAGAAACAAGTTATACAGAGGCTCATTTTTATCTTTTACCGACACTATAGCCAATACACCATAATAATTATAACAAAACTATAGTGTTTTGTAAAGTAAATAAAAGTTTGCTTTCCACCTGCTCAAAACCTACTCGATTTTTCGTCCTCGGAAGGAAATAATTGCTATCAGCATGAGTCCTGTACGTGTATTCATATATACCTTGACGACTGTCCTTGTACGAAACCCTTTCAAAGTTTGAAGGAGTTATATGATAGCCTTTTCACGAGTTGCAACCATATATTTGATTGTTTCAAAAAGTTTTTTAGAGCGAAAGTTTAATGGGACGCAGTATCGGTTTATGAACATGTTTTGTATAGCATCATCTTTAGCAAGGCTGAGCCTCAGGCTGAACTCATTGTAATTCTATATTGCAAGGTTGATGCAGGCAACAACTGAATACAAAATCGCAAAAGTGTTTATAGTTTTTCGCCCACACTTAGTTTATTTCTACCATTTATCAAGCCAAAATTCTACAAATAGCTTACAAGAAAGAATACTGAATGTCAATGAACTTCACAAAATTGGACGATTGTCAAACAATGTGCCACATTTGTTACCTTATAATTATTCAAAAACATCAAGCGAAAACTTTAAAACCCTTATTGTTTAAAAAGGATTGCAGTCAGCAAACATAGGGACTACGTTACAACGTCATATTATCTCATAAGGAAACATAAAACAAACTATTTCAAAGTACAAATTTTGGCAGCTGTAAAAGTTAACTTTCTCTATAAACTATTTACCTTACGCAGCACTCCATTCTTTCTTCGGACAAGCGACCAATTTGTGGAACATTTCTAATGAAGAGTTTACAGCGTATGGCTGCTTTGTCAACGTTCGTTGCAAATTATTAATACCGTCTTCAAACATTTATGGAAGTCGAAGGGAATTCGAAAAGCGAATTAAAATTTTATGGCAAACATACATAGACAAAAATATAGGGAGAGCAAAAATATTAAGAATTAAAGCGCCATTATACTTGACACGCGTTATATAGGAAGGCTTGGATGTGAAATTAACAACTGCATTATACTGAGGCAAACTGAATTTAAAGAATCTTCTTATTCTACTTTTTTGAACAGCATATGGAAGAATATTCTGATATATAAGCCTAAATTGAATACCTGTTTGCATTGCTTGTACATAACAGGTTGGCCACTATGTTTACAATAACTTTTTCAATGGCTTTTAAAATTATATTTTGTGCGCAATCAGTTATTTAGGATGCAAAAGCCTATATTATTCGAACGATATTAAGTACTTTGATTTTGCTAAACACAACCTTGTTTCTAGATTAAGCTAAAATATTCTGAAATAACATTAATTATTTGCGTTAACGACTGTCTGAGGTTGTCTTTGATCAAACCAATATACTTCGATATTGATATGATAGTCTAGCAGTCGGTCCATTTTAAATAAGTATAAGACGTGTAAGAACATACTGTCTGTGAAATCGACTTGATGATTATTGGCGACCGATAATGTCATGAATGAAGTACAGGTCGGGAATACTATTAACATAAGCCATGCAAGCTTCAGTTATGATGAGTCAAGTTAACAGTTTCATTTTTCATGAATATTATTTTATAGTGTACAAATTTCTGTACATTTCAATAATTGTACTACAGGGTAACAATTTAAAGAGACTTCCTCATAAAATTATTTGGACGTTAAAATACTGCATTTGTAAAGCCCTACACTGTAAATTTCAGGGAGTTAATTTAATTCCAGTGGTATTATTCTGAACCTAATTTTACTCCACATTTGGAGTTAATTGAGGTACAGTATAACTCCACCGGAGTTAAATTAACTCCCCGAAATTAACAGTGTATAGACTCTCCTGCAGGGCGTTGGCCATCAATGGTGCTTCACACGAGGTTGCCGTTTCCTCTTTCTCCAAAGTTCCTGTATCTGATACTACTAGCTAATTTATGAACTCGTATAGTCAATTCATTTCACTACTTCATCTGGATTATCGCGCAGACCACTGTAGCTCTTCTTGCCTGAAGCTTCTTATATGCATGAGATTAACTTGTCAAAGTTTCTTCTCAGGTTGTTGTTAATAAACGGCGTTCTTGTCTCCCTCCACTTTGTCTCAAGCGTGAAAGGTGTTTCGATCATTGGACTCCTGTTTTGTCATGTTCAGTACACTCAGACAGTACTCTCCGTCTCTTTTTCCCAACTGTTTATCGCCTTCTATTGGATGTGTGAATGCTAACTCTACACTCTATCCTGGGCATCTTCTTCTCTTAGGATTAGTACCCTCATCTATTTAAAAAAGATCTCTCCATTTCATCCTGTGTCTTCTAACAGTTCGTCATGTATTGTATGTGTCTATGTTAACTCTACAATCCATTCTGGGCATCCTCTTCTCCCAGTACTCACAGATCTCTTTTCACAGTATAACTCTATCCCATCCTTTGTCTAAAACTGTTCATCGTCTTACATTGAATGTGTTAATAATAACTCTACATTTTATCCTGGCATCCTCCTCTCTAAGTTTAGCTAACACCCTCATCTCTTTTCACAAGATCTCTCCATTTCATCCGTTGTCTCCCAACTGTTTCGTCCTCCTTGAACTGGGTGTGTCAATACTAACTCTACACTCTATCACACTCTATCAAGCATCTTCTTCTGGCATCGTTTCCTCCTAGTACTCACAAATCTCATTTCACAATATAACTCCATTTCATCCGTTGTCTCCCAACTGTTTCGTCGTCTTTCAACTGGGTGTGTCAAAGCTAACTCTACACTCTATCAGGCATCCTCTTCTGGCATCTTTTCCTCCTAGTACTCACAGATCTCATTTCACAATATAACTCCATTTCATTCTTTGTCACAGAACTGTTCGTCGTCTTCTATTGAATGTGTCAAATGAATGTTAACTCTACTTAGCACGCTCATCTTAGGTTTAGCACGCTCGTCACTTCCACACAAGATCTATCCATTCATCCTTTGTCTCAACAACTGTTTGTTGCCTTCTATTGAATGTGTCCATGTTAATATTTTGAGCTTAGTTATTATCCAAAACTCCTTTGAAGAACTTCAACATTGGAAAACTCATACCTAGCTTCCTAGCTTATATGAGTACCAGTACAGAGCCCAGCACGCAACACACACAAGATCCCTGGACGATTCTGCCTCCAAGTGTTCAGGAATGTACCACAAATATCTCAAAACCAGAAATATGGATCTAAAGCCCGTAGCTAATCGCTAGTTTCTCAAGAGGATAAGAGTCAAGCCGGTATATCTCTTAACCCAAACATGCAATTATAAACTGGGTTCACTAAAAAAATTAATATGCACGCGCGGAAAGAACCAACGTTAATTTTCCTTTACATTTGTCGTTTGATGTTCTCTGGATTGTTTATATTTATGCATTTGGTTGTACATGAGATATTACCACTACATGACATTGCTAAACCAAACTAAGTTGTTAGTGACAGAGCTACACTATAAAATGTCAATTCACAGACACCAAGTCCCACACAATGTCAATGTGATCTCTCAACCTCAAATGTTTAGGAAAGAGTTCAAGAGTTTACACGACCAAGTACACTTGGTACAGGCCTATACAGGGTATATAAAAAAAAACTGAACAGATTTGAAATCGCTCTCAATTTCGCAAAACACCTATTTGTATCTGTTTTTCTATATATAGCTTCTTTGGGTACTTATAATGTAAAATAATGAAAAAAATTTCTCGAACTCAAATTTTGTGGGCCAGGGGTGTGTGTCTTTTCCAACAAACTAAAAATGGCTCGGGCACAAAATTTAAAAGCTGCAATCATATTTTGAGTTAATAGATTGAAAACTTGTCGGGTTTTTAATTACTGTACAAAATTTCAGACAATTTGGTTTAGTTTAAGCCCTTTAACTATTCATTTTGTTCTAAAAAGTCAGCCTTTCGCATGCTTAATTATGCCTTTACCTAATTTGCATATTGCTGACATATGCAAATTAGGCAAATGCATTAATTAAGCATGCAAATAGCTGATTTTTCGGAAAAATTGTAACTTTGCGTGAATAGTTAAGGGGCTTAAACTAAACCAAATTGTCTGAAATTTTGTACAGTAATTAAAATCCCGACACATTTTCCATCTGTTAACTCAAAATATGATTGAAGCTTTTAAATTTTGTGCGCGAGCCATTTTTATTTTGTTGGAAAAGACACACCCCCCTGGTTCACAAAATTTGAGTTCGAGAAAATTTTCTCATTATTCTACATTATAAGTACCCGAAGAGGCTATATATATAAAAAAACGGATACAAATAGCTGTTTTGCGAAATTGAGAGCAATTTTAAATCTATTCAGTTTTTTTTTATACACCCTGTATAGATAATATATCATTCTACATCCTTGCGATAATAGTACAAATGTTTGAGAATCATATAGAATACTATATACACTATAATCAAAGTTATGTCGTTCAATAGGAAAAAGACGTGGAAACATGCAGTTTCTAGTACATACTCAGACATTATTGACAGGGTACCCTCGAAATGATAAAATGACTTTTTTAATCGAGATATACTTGCATGATTCTACATATAAATGTAGTTTTATCAAAATGGAGGTAGTTCACAGTATACGTTATTTAATGCAAGAAATCAAAGAAATAGAATTGCTTCGGTGTTTTCTGGCGAATTTGCATGTTCCCTACCGCAAATGCACTTTGTTTTCATGGTTTCGTGAAGTTGTTGTGTAAAGACCATCATTATCAACAATATATTCTTACAATATTTTCTATATACTTACATTACACTATTTTCACGATGTTCCAGGCTCCTTTCTGGTACTAGTGTTATCTCGTATTACCATACATAAAAACGTTCAGGCAGAAGTTGTATAAAACCTAGAAAAGGATTAGAATTTAATCAGTTTTACAAACAATTAATCTTTATCTGACTCCTATAGTTATGCCAAAATATCTACCTACCTATACGTGCCTATCTATCTCACAATGACATATTACATCAATATCCCCCTCCCCCCATGCACAATATTTTTTTGTTCATTTTTCAGACACCTTTTCCCAGTCACCTTGGCATGGTATATAATATACAGATTACAGCATGTGTTTCTTGTTTGATATGAATAGAATCTTTGGCTTTGCGAGAATATGTCAGATCAGGTTGCGAAGATTGGGTCTAAACGTTTGTATTAAAGAGAACACCAAAAGGTGGTTTCAACTTTAGACAATATGAAATCAGCTTTGGCCGATCACGTGTGTCAAAATGAAGCATGAGACCGCGTGGGAAAATTCTATAAGATCATTTTCACTAACAGTCGTTATGAGCAAAGACGTTGCCTAGAAACGTGGTAAATAAACATGGTCTATCAAGATATGATGGTCTGGAAACTAAACAGAAGCGTTTGTTTTATGTTTTTGTCGGAGTTTATGTTAATTTGTGCACGGTCACGGTGATTGAGCTCATTGTATTTTCGTATAATTAACTGTCCAATAGGGATAGCTGAACGTGTAACCACGATGAATAATATTTAATGAATTTAAGACAAAAGGGTTGTGCACGCGGTAAGGTACAGTTCAACATCAAACAAAGGTCTTCTATTTTGTGACTTTGAAGTTTGCCGGGTTCCAGACCATCATATCTTAATAGACCATGATATAAACATGAATCATCATGCATTGAATAGACATGACGGTAGTTCTCTTCCACAAAGATATCTACATCTTAATTAGCTTGAGCGATGACGTCACTCTGAAATATAAATTAGGGAGCTAGATTAAACAATCCAACGTATCCTCTCTGAGATGCGTTCAAAATTTCAGTCTCCGTCTTGGGTTTTACAACAAATTTGACTAAAGTACACCAAAGAAATTTCTTAACCAAAATATAATTTAAAGTGTGAATGTATTCTTCCTGAGTTTTAGAAATGTTAAATGGTTATTTGATATGCAGCATTTACATTTACATATCGAAAATGAACGAAAATAAATGGCGTGAATAAACATCGCTATATAGGTGTGCAAAGGCTCGGTACAGTTACTTACTGTATGTGTGGTTCTAGCTTTATAACGTTTATAGCTTCACGCCAACCAAATATCAGAAATATGCTTCGCTTTGGTTTATGTATATGAATGCAATTCCCGCCGAACACATTACATTCACATGAACTAAATGTTTCGACACTCCTGTTACTTAACTCTCTTCATCATGCAGGGCGATCTAAAGTCGAAATACAAACGTTTAGTGGGTCGTGAATGTAATTTGTTTGGCCTTTACATTCATTTGCTTGAAGCAAAGTAGCGAAACATGTCTGATCTAGAGTTACTGCTTTACTTATTGTAAATGACCACCGACAAAAGTATCGCTCGCTTGCAGCAAACGTTGCATATTCTCGTGGATTCTGCATATCTAAAATAAAGACTGAAAAGAAAGGTTAGCTGACTACAGGTGCGAAGAATACACTAACATCACTATAAGTCTTCACTATTACCTCATCTATCCATTGTCTCAAAAATTTCCACCCAAGTACGATGTCCCCATTCTTTATAACCTTGACCTATCTCTGCCATTACATTACACAAATATCCTTGTAACAAATAGTTGTATCCACTAAGTTCTTGATAACTACAAAACCTGTCAGTTGAACAAATTAAGTCCAATAGCTAGTCCTTGAAAAGAAACGCGTGGAGCTTGACTTAAAAATTTTAAAGTGTTGTCGTTGCCGCGTAGCACCGGCAAAACATGATTAAAAATTTGTAAGGCGCCCTATATATATTGCTGTTTGTGCTTGCTTCAAACCATAAAAAATTAACGCACATGCATGAAATGTAGACCGGAGATTTTTATTGAAATATGGTTTGAAAATCGTGCTTCTTGCCATTTTCATTTAATTTTGTTTCAACGAGAGAATAGAAAGTAACGTAAACTGAGTAGGTTAAGCCATTTTGAAATAGTTTCTCGGTTAAAATGTTCTTTACATCACTGACAAAGTTTTAAAAGAAAATTGTGATGTGAAAGGGGGCCCCACTTTCGATAAATCATTCACATGCCACCTGCAAAATTGTTAAATTTTTAACTCCGTTTTTACAACAGTCATTTTAACATTTGAACTTAATGTAGAGATTTGCAAAATAATTTGTCAACATTTTCAAGTTTAGGAATACTTTGTCCTGTACAAGACCACAGTACATTGAATTTTGGCGAGAAGATGAACGCAGCATTCTCAGTTGATAGTATAGTTTAAGTACAACACTATTATGATTAATTAAAGTGATGTTTATCTTGATAAATTAACTGTATTGTTGTCCAATAAGAGTGGGATGTTTTACCAACATACATCAATTGAGATTGATTATATTAGCTTATCGTAACTACCGTGTAGTTGTCTGAGATAAACAATATCTCAATTGATGTCCAGTGCGCAGACTCAGTGTGAAGTCTGACATTTTTCAATCTTTCTATTTCCAATTTGGAGTTTCCACTGCGTATGCAAACGACGCGTTCTGCCTCGGGATAAATTGCAGTTGAATCATGACATGTAGCTGAAACTGGAAGCATTCAATACATGCATGTCAAAATATCAAACTGTTCAATCATTATTTGCTTATAGCGACAATAGAACTGTCATTAAATAATTTGTACTGGCATATTTTCTCTTCTGTGTAAGCAAAATAAGAAAAATGCACTGAAGGGGTTATATTTTCTAATTTGAATTAGCGAGGCAACCGTGCGGAAACTAATTGTTTTTTAGAACTTTTGCATATTCAAATGATTGAAGAGTTGAAAATTTTGATATTTTTCCTCAGCTCCATGTTATAGTTCAACTGCAATATATTCCGACGGCGTCATTTGCATGCGCAGTGGAAACTCCAACTTGGTTTATTACCAACTAAGATGATTTTGAATTTAGATTGCGTAATTTGCTTATTGAAATTGTTCCCATTCAACAATCAACCTTTATTAATACAAAATTAAATATTCTACAGTATTCATTATATCAATTTACACACTACAGTAAATAATAAATATATGCGTTCAGAGCTATAATAATTGTTTTTCCTGTTAAGTTGAATAATAATAGTTATTATTATTGTTATTTTATTAAATTGTAAAATTCTGTCATACTATCTATATAATATTCAGGTATTTTCACGTTTCTTTCCTGACCGTCATTTAATTGTTGTTGAGCCTCGACATCAGCCAAAGTTGACACACCAGATAAAACTAATATTGTTGATGTATTACAACGGTTACCAAACTCAATGTCGGTATCAATGCTACAACAAAAATATCATATTTGTACTTGGATAATGTTGTCGGCAAATGCGATACTACCCCCTTCTGTAGCCTCTTCGCTGCGGCCCTGAATGTTACATATAGAGGACCTGAATGGTACATTGGCCACCATATTGAATTCTAGCGCAGCTCTGAGATTAACAGTCACCCTGACGTCATTACAAGGAGTCGAAGACTACGGTGGCAAAGTCGTGACGGCAACCACTTTCACTTACGAAATCTTCTGTTCAACTCTCGGTTCGGGTTTTCACCGGTTTTCATCGACCAAATGCTTGCCAGATGTTTGTTGAGAAAATGAAGTCTAACGACCAAATAAATAACCCTCTTGCTAACATTTTCAGGCGTAACATTTATAATGAGCGTGAACAAGGTTACGAGGGTTCGAGGGACTAAATAGAGTAAGAGCAGGTACAGAACGTTTCTCAATATTATATACAGCTAGTTTAAGTGTGTGATTCAGTTCTGTAACTGCAAAGCGTTTTATTAAACCATTTATTATAATTATAATTATAATTATAATTATTATTACTATTATTACTATTACTATTACTATTACTATTATTATTACTATTATTATTATTATTATTATTATTATTATTATTATTATTATTATTATTATTATTATTATTATTATTAGGATGCTAATCTCCCCGAGAACTTCCGTCCAATAACTCTTCAATCCGTACCACTGAAAGTATTCACTTCAAGTCTCCGTAATGCAATGTTCTCTTACCTACTCGCCAATAACTTTATCGAGAACGAAATTCAAAAGGGCTTCACCCCTCATATATCGGGGACATTTGAACATACAGCACAAATGGCTTATATAATCAATCAAGCACGAATAAGACAGCGATCTCTCGTTATAACCCTTCTTGATCTCAAGAATGCGTTTGGTGAAGTATATCACAATTTAATCCAATCTGTTCTTGGCTATCATCGCATACCTCAACATATTCAACTCATGATTAAAAGCCTTTACACAAACTTTAAAACATCAATCATCACATCTGATTTTAACACCCCATTTGTAGAAGTAGGTCGTGGAGTTTTGCAGGGAGATTGCCTCAGTCCATTACTATTTAACCTATGCTTTAATACTTTTATCCAGCACATAAAATCGGAGAAATATCAACAGTTTGGTTTTTCTTATAAACTTCTCAACCCAATTCATTGGTTCCAGTTCGCTGACGACGCAGCCGTAATAACCGGCCAAGAATCTGAAAATCAACACCTACTAAACCGTTTTGCAATTTGGTGTCAATGGTCAGACATGATTATTCGAGTAGATAAATGTAGCACCTTTGGCATCAAAAAAGCTCTCACCAAATCAATTCAATACCTCCCTAAGTTAATCATTAACAAATCTATTATTCCAGCTGTTGAAAGTGGAAAATCATTCTGCTATTTAGGAAGGTACTTTGATTACGAAATGACAAACAATGAACATAAATCAGAATTAGTCTCCCTATTGACAGACCTAATGAAAGAAATAGATCTGAAGCCATTACATCCGAAAAACAAGATTCTCCTCTACAGTCGCTACGTTCTTTCAAAACTCTCATGGCATTTCACTATAACATCAATTCAAAAAACGTGGATTTCTGAAAACCTGGACTCAGTTTTCAAACAATACATTCGTGAATGGCTTGAGGTACCTATTTCTGGATCACTTAGTAATATTTACCTAACCAGTAACAAATTTGGTCTGAACATTATCTCCCCATCAACTAAATTCATACAATGTCAAACAACTATCCGCAGTGCTTTGAAGTCATCTCCTAATGAATCAATAACCCACCTCTGGAAATCGACCTGTAATCATACTAACACCCAATATGATCAGTATACGTCGACAAAAGAAGTAATCAAGTCATTCCGTGAAGTTCATGAAGATAAATTGGAAAATCGGTTAAAATGTCAAGGTTCATTCTTCTCCAGCATCTCAAAATTTTCACTACCCCAAGTAAATTCGATTTGGCCAACCTGTCAATCCAAACTACCAAAAAACATTTTCAACTTCACTATTCGCTACATAAACAATTCGCTACCAACCCGTAAAAACCTTCAAAAATGGGGACTCTCCTCGTCCTCTGAGTGCTCGTTTTGCCTTAAACCTGAATCTATGTTACACGTTGTTGCTGGCTGAAGTTCCTATCTTGATCGATTTACTTGGAGACACGACTCAATCCTAAATTTTGTTGCTAATAACCTCCCATCAGAACATATTCAGACCATTTATGCGGACTTACCGTCATTCCCTAATCCCTCTATTATTACTGGTGATGACCATCGTCCTGATCTACTAATTTTGACCAAAGACAATTGTCTGTATGTACTCGAACTAACCGTTGGATATGAGACTAACCTGAGGAATAATATACAGCGCAAATATTCAAAATATAAAGAGATGATCGTAGAACAAAAGAAAAAATTCCGACCGGTAAAGTTCATTAACCTCTCAATCAGTGCACTCGGTGTTTTTGAAAAAGAATTTTCACATTTCATACAAATGTTGGAACATTTGAACTCAGATAAGGCCGGTGTTAAATATATCATTAGGAAAATCATTAACATTGCAATAAGAACGACATATTACGTTTTCTGTTCTAGAAACAAGGATTGGTCGAATCCAGATTTAATGAACTTCTAGTTAGTCTCTTACTTTTTGTATCATATAATTATGTCCATGTGTTATGTAAATGTAGTAATATATAGCGTATCAAGTAGCCAATTGTAAATTACCTTTAACAGTGAGATTTTCAATTGTAAGTGCATAAAAAATTCAATAAAGTTTTCATTATTATTATTATTATTATTATTTAAACGGTCTCAAGAGACCGTTTAAGTTTACACGGCGCATGGATAGGCAAAATTTAATCGGTGGATAGCGCTAAACGGGCTTGATACGACGCGATTTCCCGAGCGTTTAAATTTTATCCGGCGGATAGCGAGTTAAACGGTCGTTTAATTAGCGAGTTAAACGCCTTTGACACAACCGGCCCCTGGTTATACTTAATCTGTGGCTGAATCGGTCCCGTGCCTGTTAATCGTACTTTGTGTATAATCGTACTTTTATATCATATTTATAGCCTTAGAAAATACATGCATACAGAAACCCCTCGCCTTGCTGACAAAACCATTGTATTTTCCCAACATGATGATGAGGTATTTCAAGTAGTTGTCATGGAAACACGATAATTTTGTTAAGAATATTTTTACAAATGAAAAATCCCCTAAAAATATCACTTTTAATTACAAAATTACCAATTCCCCAAACATATATATGTTAGGTATGTTGTTATTCCGAATATAAGCCTCAAATTAAGGTAAAATTCAACCTCAAACGCTTCGCAAGACGTTTTAAAATGTTTTTTTTATAAAACTAAACTGCTTTTATCGAAAAAATTTGAATTTGAAATAAAATGATTTCAAATTCTTGCATTCAAACAACTTTGCTTTCTTTTTTATTTAAATTAAAAATTTTAACTAATATAATAAAAAAGGATAGTCAATAAAGAAACACTGAAATTATATGCTGTCTTTTTCATTTAAAAATACGCAACGAACAGCTTTTAAAGCAATTATTTATTTTCTTAAAAAACTTTTGAAATTCACAAAATCTTGCAAAAATGAAATATATTCGCAAGAAATCATCAAACAAGAATTGTTTGCTGTTTCGCTGTCGTCATGCAGTCGTTATAATGCAAATTTTAAATTTGACCAATGGGTGTTCGCTATTCATGACAGTCCGTCATATTTTTGAGATCAGTGAAGATGACCACCCACCCAACACCCAACCACTATTGGTCACCTACACCCGCGATCATTGATGAGCTTCAGACTTCGCTAAAATGCTTTCGTTTTCCCGGGTGTAAATAGTCGGGCGGAATTAATACCCTCGTCCCGGTCTCGCGCCCGGAACGGCGCTCCGCGCCGTTCGCTCGGGGATGATGTTCCCGACACCCATGTTTAACCGGAAAGTGCAATTTCGTGAAGCTAAATGATAGGGTGTAAATGAAATATTTTATTATGCCTTCGCGCTTGTTCTGCACGGTAGTCGATTTTGTATAATAATATCGATATATATCAGCTACATTTTCTTTTTCTACATTTTTCTACATTTCCATGCTGCAATATACAAGTTATATACAGTCCATGATGCACATCATTAAGGGCACATTTCTTCCAGTCATGCAGCCGCTGTTTTTTTTTATTACGGGATATGGAGTAATGTATATACGCTTACTCTTATTTCTGCCGCAGCGAGCGAGCCTGAAGCGATCGAGCAAGGCGGCAAACTTAAATAATACATGTCAAACGTGCGCTATATGTTTGTCTATAACATGGTTGCCGCTTCAAAGTTGTGCCGCGACCGCATACATTTTAAAATTACATTTTTTAAATCGTTCACCGTTTTGTGAATGTTTACTCTTGAACAAGTAAGAAAAGTTCAGAATAAAGGTCAGAATAAAGGTCAGCATGTGAATGTTATTAACCGTCCCTGGCTTCGATGTACGGTATATTGAAACCCTTGGGACAGTCTATATACCGCAAAGATTTAGCGTTAGTGTGGTAGGAAAATAGCAATCAGGTCTAAACTTACCATCTTGCGTTTTTAATCTTGTTCTCGTAGATATGTTCCAAACAATTAAGTTTCATAGAATGAATGCTTGTCATCACTTCTCGAAGGTATCCAAGGCGTTCCTCTGCCGCGCGTGAAGCATTTTGTCGTAATTTAAGATCAAGTCTTGTCACTGAAATACGAAACAAGGAAACAACAAAAAACACAAAGAGGCCAGGAACGATTGTCCACCCATATAACAATAAAATCCAACTGATGTATGTGACAGCGGAAATAATTTTCCGAATCAAAAATGGCAATGCTCTGTCCGCCATTGTGACTAAACATTGTGTATCATTGCATACCAATTCCATTATTTCACCCGCGTTTATCGTTGTTTTACTGTATGTCAACACCTGTAAGAAAATTAAGGTATACGTTTTTTTAATTCTATAGCATCCAAAAAGGTAGAGAGGGACTAATTCCACGACGGAGATATTGTTTCCAATTCATCGAAATCTCTTTCCTGGCTGTACATGCATGTAAGAATGACTGAATATATAGTTTTGTGGTGCAAATGCGGCTGAGTCGTTGCATGCTATCTAAAATGTTATGACGTTTTTGTTATTTAACAATCTCTTCAGAATGCTCCAAAGCTATCTGCAATATTCTAATTAATTAAAATTTAGACAACATTTCGAAATTTGCCACAAACTCTCTATTCAATTTTTTTTTTGTTATATTTGTCGGATTTATATTTACATTAAACATTGTACAATATGCAGGGCAGGTACATATGTATTTGTTCTGTACTTAATTCATTAAACAGTCGATAACATTGATCGATATTGGTGTTCTACAGGGTGTCTAAAAAAACGCTATGGAAATTCAATAGGCTGTCGTGCATCATAAACGTAGCTAAACAATTTTTACATAAATGGCTCCAAGTACCGGAAGAAATCTCATTTCATAATCGGCGACAATGTGCTGATCAGAAACTACAATAAATCAAGAAAGTTTGACACTCTCTTCCTCCAGGAAGCGTTCAAGATCATTGATATGAACAGGGAGGGAAACATAGTCACAGTACAACAGGAAGGAAGCGGTCTCACCCTGTGTTGCCACCCGGATGATCTCAAACCTTCGAAAAGTCGACCGGACAACCGCGAAGAGAAACAGGAGTGCATGCAGTACGCCGACATCCAATGGCCAAAAGTAATTGAGATATGCCTAAAGCCAAAAGTAATTGAGACAGCCTATTGATGTGACTAACTTTGCTGCCGGGTATCTCATTATTTATGGTGGGGGGTGGCACCGAAGTGAAAAGTGTTGGGTAAACTAAATTTTGAGTAAGTAAAAGGTTGGATAAATTAAAAACAAAACAACTCAAGGGTTGGGTAATAAAAAATTATTGTCATTTCCAAAGCATGACTCACTGAAGTATTGGGGACTAAAAAGCAATGGCAACAGTAGGCCCTACTACTCTGGGGTGATAACGAGATAAGCAATTTTAGGTATGTGATTTAAGCAAAATCTGCAATTTTTAAGCAATGCGTGTTTGAGCGATATGCAGGGTGACTTAAGAAAACAATTAAAATTTTAGGGAATGCTGTTTTAGGTGTTTAGAGGTAATTTCAGGAATATATACAACTATATCCCTGATGACTCCAGTGAAATTACCATTAACTTATCCCAAGCATCTAAACATGAGTGTTCCCACAAATACACACATGTGCAGTGTATGAAGCAAAATATACAATTTGACAAGAAAAGTCGAAGTCTGCTTGAGGGGGTTCTGGTAACAAACAATACACTGTATGCGCATGACGATCAAGTGTTTAAAGGGTAAATAAGCTAAATATTCATGACTTTTTTCATCCATTGTCTATTTCAAAGCCATTGAGGTATTATTAAATTCATGACACAACTATAATACATGACAACATCATATGCAATTACAAACAATTTTCAAAGGAATTGCAATATAAAACATATAAGTAAATTATACATGTCATGACCTTACCAGTTTGTGTTGAGTTAAATTTTAAAATTTTTATGACATCAAATATTATTTATTTATTTGCAAATCAAAACTTAACATTTTAAAATTCTCGTATTTCGTATTGCGCCCGCGATATATTAATGGTATTAACCGCTGTAAATATGACATACAATTTAAAATTTTTAATACATTAGTACATTACATTTGCGCTCAAAAGTTAAGGAAGTGAGTTTCTAAAAAAGGAAGAAAACTCCGTTTTATGTATGGTATGTAAAAGGTAATTGTTGTTTACTGTTTATTTTGTATTCAGGTATGGGGAATTTACGCGATGAGAGTTGCAAAACTTGCAAATGTAGTCTGACTAGTCTCTTTGACGTCATCATGCAACTATTTAATATTGTGCTACATTCATTATTCAATTTATTCACAGCAATTAGCCTTCTATAAACCATACAAATGACTATAGCTTGTAGTCCACCTTGCCTTTAACATTGATCATATATAATGAATTAATATAACCAACCTGATTATGTTGCTAGTCGAGTATGGGACCTATGGGTCTTTTATATCAACACGAGTGGAAATTGGGAAAACGAGAAATTAATTGTGTGGAAACACGACGCCCGAAAAAATATAGTACATAGAAATATAAAGAAAGAAATTTTCCGACATTTCTGTGTTGACATTGAGTTATATCAACACGGCTCTTAGCCAATCAGCATTCAGAATTTACAAATGCTATATTATAAAATATGTTATCAAATTATGTCACAGAAGTGGTAAAGGACATATGTGACAACTGAATGGTACCTTTTGTATATTTTTTGGCCAGGGGTGAGTATATATTTTTTAATTGCTATTTGAGGTTGGGTAATTAATTTCTTTTACTTTTTAATGGTTGGGGCGGCAAAAATTTTGCCACGAAAAACATTTCTCTTCGGTGCCACCCCCCGCCATAAATAATGATCGGTCCCTAACGATGAGAAATGGCCACATATATTTGTCAAATAAAAATTGCCGGTCGAAATCTCTTTCTTCCACCGTTGGGAATTGAAATTACAGTAATTATGCAAAGTTAGTCAATCCAAAAGCAACGCGAGTCTGCTGCAAGCTATTTGTTTCGTAAAACGTTTTGATTACGAATGTTCTCTTAATGACGTTCTTATTGAGTTATTGTCTGGCTAAGATGAAGATTGACGAATGGAGCTCATTTTAGATCATTTAACATTCAATTTTACTTCCCTCTTGGGAATAGTTTATGTTTCGTTATCCATGCAATTCTCAACGGTGGAAGAATGCGATATCTACCGGCAATTTTTATTTGACGAGTATGTGACCATTTCTCATCGTTACGATTTAACAAGTGTATCATTGAAAAGCTAACTAACTGTTCTTTCGTTGTATGTAAAAATTTAAATGTGTAGCCATGTTTATGATGCCCGACAGCCTGTTAAAATTCCATAGCGTTTTTTTTAGGGACCCTGTATAAAACAAGTAATTAATGTTTTTATTTTAAAGGCATAGTAAAAATATTTTTATTCGGTGAAATATGAAATTTTCCATTCCTTCCGTGGAATGGAAAATTCCATCTTTCACATCGTCAAAATATTTTTAACTTTTCACTCATTAGCATTCATTATTTGTATAATGCGCGATGACTAACTTCTTATTAACCCAACGTGAGGTTTGTATTGAGAAATATCGGACCGAGGTCTTTTTTGTACAGACCGAGCCAGTAGGGCGAGGTTTGTACAAAAAGTCCGAGGTCCAATAGCTCTCTGTACATAACAAGCAAGCGAGGTAAAGAAAAAGTTTATTTTTTGGCATTTATAGGAATTTATACTTGAAACAAACAAGAAATGCATGATTTGAAATGCATATTGGTAGCGTGGTACACATTTGGTCGAAAAAAAAATGACAATCTGTTCCTTCTTTTCCACTAGAAACCATTCGCAGATATTTTATTAATAACAAGTTAAATGACAATTTTCAATTAGTTTTGCTGTCTTATTTTAAAATCCATGCGTTTGTTTTTACGTAATTGGACCGCCTGTCATTACGGGAGAAATAATGGACCGCTGCGGTGAACATAGCCGGCGGAATTAACATCCCAAGCGTTGTGTTGGGGATTAATTAAATTCTCCCTGCAAGTTACAATGTGAGAATATACTTGCTCTGCTGCGTCGTTAATCATAGAGTGATGAAGATGCTTACCTTTTTATAAATCAGGCCAACAACGGCTGCTCTGGATTTTATTCCTAAAATGGGCGTGATTAAATTGAAATGTCGAATGCCAAAATTTGTAAGTAAAGATCCAATAATCATGCCCCATACGTTGATAAGATATTGGTTTCTGGACTGCAGACCGTCTGCAGTAATACTCCACAAAGAATGAATTAATTTTAGAGTAGAATAGCGAAACAAAATATTTCCCGTGTTTGTAGAGAAACACGATAAACATAAAAGTCCATATTCTTTCCACGAGAAACATTTCAGCATTGCTTTCCAAAGTTTAGGTTTTCTCTTTGCTTTATTTGCTGAGATTTTTTCATTTCGCCAAGTCTTCTCCAACAGTTCGGTTCGATACTCCGAGTAGTCTTCTTCTCTGACAGGATCAAGATCATCTTGATCAATTGGCCTTAATCTTCCTCTCCACAAAAGGTCAACAATCCACCAAAACGTGAGTTTAGATATGAAGTTAGCTTTATCTTTTCGATGAACTTTTGTGTTCATAGTTATTATCCATCCTAGGAATATTTTGAAATAATTGAGAATTTGCACAAGCCTAAATAGCTTGTCTCAAGTTACAGTGATCAAATTAATCTGCAAACAGTTTGTGGTTTTTGAAAAGAGCATAATTTCCGACGGATCCAAGGTAATATCTAAAACAATTACTTTTCATTATCTACGAAATTATGGTGGCAAGACTGGCAGTGGTGTAGTCCTGGAATACTAACAAGGGAGGGGTACAAAAGTGTCCTGAATTTAAACTAGAAAATACATGCATGCAGAAACCTCTCGCCTTGGTGACAAAACCATGCATTGTATTTTCCGAACATGAAGTATTTAAAGTAGTTGTGATGGTAACACGATAATTGTGTTAAGAATTTTTTTACAAATGAAAAATGTCAAAAATCCCCTAGAAATATCACTTTTAATTACAAAATTATCAATTCCCCAACTATGCCAATAAATTGCCCATATACAAAGTAGTACATATTGCTCCTACATTTGAGACTACGCCTGCTCCGATTGGGACATGCCGCTTTTTTGTCTGACCGCGCACCTATTTCGCGTTACAACATACGGATTTATTCTATCGGATTACAGTTAGCATATATTTTTTTTTACAATCTTTGTCACATAGCCGGTTTAACCCACAGAGCTAGTTGCTCCTTTACGGGTAACCTGCTAATGCAATACTGAAATATAAGTTAACACAGTAGATATATCGCTTCAAAATCGCTAATCACTGAGACGTTTGATTCAATGTGGTCCTGAGCAATTCTAATCATGTGGATCGAAAAAAGGATTTTAATTTAAATTTCACATGCTCACTAACAAAGTGATATTTCCACTGGGTTAACAGCAACTAATGACAACACAGTTTGACAGAAAGACTGGACAAGGGACGACACAAATGACACTTTACACACACTGTTTTAAACGTTTGTGGAACATCACTGTCGTAGACCTCTTCAACAAGTTTTGGTAATATTTAAATAGGCCGCATTTAAATTGACTGATTGAGAGATTTGACTGCCGTAAGTGTAATGGTAAACAGTTAAAAGTCCTGGGTGATCTGCAGTAATAACTGTTCTGAAATGTTAAAGTGTTTACTCTAGGAACTTGCAATATAATTTTTGCGGTTCCATCATTTTTTCTCGTCAACCGATCTGTTGTCTTTGCATGGATATTATGGTCATTAGATAGAACTAACGCTTTGTAAAGGTAGACCATATCCAGGAATTCATGCCAGTATGTTAATGGTAGTAAACCACTTTTGACAAGTCTATCTTTGTATGATACTCCTGACAAGAATGGCAGTGATAAAATGTATCTGGTGGCGCGACGTTGCACGTTTTCTACTTGAAGGATAAGTGATACCGACTGTGGTGACCAAATTTGTGTCCAATATGCCATCTGGCTTCGCACCATTGTCTTGTAAAGCGCAAGGCGGGTTTTCTCGTTGCGAATGTCCATTGATGATCTTTTAATGAAGCCGAGCATTTTGTTTGCTTTGGCACATACCATGGACACGTGCTGGTTCCATTTCAGATCGGATGTGATGATCACTCCAAGGTCTTTCTGGGCATTGGTTCTCTTGATGGGAGTGTCGTACTTAAGGTGGTAGCTCGACGGCACTAGCTTCACATTTCTGGTCACCGAAAGAACTTCACATTTCGATTGATTCAGATCCATCCGCCACGATTCACACCAATTGTTCATACCATCAAGGTCTTTTTGAAGATATTGTTCATCCTTTTGTGATCTAACTGGACGATAGCATTTAGTATCATCAGCATACAAAGCAATAGACGATGTAGATGTTTCCTGCGGAAGATCGTTCACGTAAATAACAAACAGTAAAGGACACGCCAGAAAGTGCTGGGAGAGAATGTGAAGTTTTTCCAAGGACAGTTACTCTTTGGTGACGATTGGTTAAGTAGTCTTCAAACCATTTCAACAAAGTCCCACCAATCCCGAATTTCTTTAACTTTTTTACAAGCAAACGATGATCAACTCTATCAAAAGCCTTTGCAAAGTCAAGGTAGATGATGTCGGTTTGAACTCTCTTGTCAAGCTTTTCACCGATCTCTTGTAGTACTTGTAAAAGTTGGGCTGTTGTTGATTTGCCTCAGAGAAAGCCGAATTGGAGATGATGAAGGTTGATGGAAACGTGAAATATTCTTCATTTTCCGGCAAATTTTGACCTTTATAGATAAAATTATGGACATATTTTATGTATCCGTTCCTACATTTCAGAAAAGCAATAAAAATAATCTTTAATATACAGTTTTGTTCATGATTTTGGCGTTTTGCAACCATTTACCGCTGGTTTAATAGGCAAATGTCCAAAATTTTTTTGCCGTTAGTACTTATATATGTTAGGTATATTATTATACGTAATATAAGCTTCAATTTAAGGTAATTTTCAAACTCAAACGCTTCGCAAGACGTTTTAAAATGTTCTTTATAAAACTAAACTGCCGTTATCGATAAACTTTGAGTTTGAAATTATAAAATGATTTCAAATTCTCGCATTCAAACAACTTTGCTTTCTTTTTTATTTAAAAATTCTAATATAATAAAAAAGGGTAATCAATAAAGAAGCACTGAAATTGTATGTTGTCTATTTCATTTAAAATATACCTAACGATCAGCCTTTAAAGCTATTATAAAGCGAACAATACATCAATTTTTAAAACAAACCTACCTTCGTTAACGTCGGCGACTTCACTCCCTTCTTTTATAGCAATTCTTTCGCCTCTATTTTCTTAGAAAGCTTTTGAAATTCACAAAATCTTGCAACTGAATGAAACATTTGCAAGAAATCATCAAATCAAGAAATGTTTGCTATTTCGCTGTCGTCATGCAGTCGTTATAATGCAAATTTTAAATTTGACCAATCAGTGTTCGCTATTCATGACAGCCCGCCAGTAGTGTATAATGACGGGTTCTGGACCCTTTTCGCAATTGCGCCCAGTTTGCGGCAAATCAGGCTTGTCCAGGCATGCCCAAAAGGGGAATTCCCTTTTCCCAATTTACTTCATAGAATTCCGTTTTCCCTGAAAAACTGTGACGTCACTTTCGGTTTCTATGACGTCACTTCCGATTTCCTAAAAAGCCCCACTATCCCTTGCGCCACTCTCGGAATCCTCCGTCTTCCGAAATCTCTTCCTCCTCTCGCGCACCCTCTGCCCCCAGACCTCCGCCCCGCGCGCTTGTTAGAGTTTTCCCGGGGTCTTCCTAAAGTCTTCCAAAAGCTTCCTAAGGTCTTCCCAAAGTATTCTTAAGGTCTTCCCCCCGCGCGCCTGCGACATGCTTCCCAAAGTCTTCCTAAGGTCTTTCCGAAGTCTTCCCGAAGTCTTTCCGAAGTCTTCTCGAAGTCTTTCCATCGGTAAGCGGTTCCGGATCCCTACTGCCTTAGGCTTTTATGTCCGATTTCCATTGTGTGTATTCCGTCCTCACAAATCACGCGTTTGTCGTCGTTCGCAGATAACCCGACCTTGCTGACGGTCTCAGAGTACATAGTCTGATGGTAACTCCGAAGTCCGTTCATTTCCATCATGTGCCTTTTTTCCGGATCCTTCATGCAGTTGACGTAGTCGTCGAAGGTAAGCCCACCCTTCACGACATATTCTCGGACACCCTTTGCCTTCTTTTCCTCTGACCCATCGCTCATCCTGAATGCATACATCTTTCCTCGGATGACACACGCATCGCTTATCTCTTTTCCACCCGGTTTCGTTTATCATGAAACCAAGCTCCATTTTGTTGTCGCAGAAGTACATCGGATGGTCCTCCTTGTAGTTGTTGTGGTCGAAGTACTTGAGATGATCACCTCTTTTAAGGATGTCCGCATCCACATCGTCCGTCTCAATGTGTACGAACAAACTGTCTGTGTCAGTCATAATCAGTTTGACCCTGTCACCCCATGTGGGCTTTGCGTAGTTGTACCAAAAGTCGTACATCACAATTTTGGATAAGCCCAAAATGGCAGCTCCCAAATAAATGGGTTTGTCCAGCATCACGACCGATTTTCGCATTCTCACGGAAGTCAGGTTTTCAGAGATGATGTTGAAGGACTGGTAGTTTGTTTTTCTGGCCAGATTGTTGATCTGCTTCTTCGAAGTGGCCATCCGCACATCCACACGGTTTCGGACGTTCTCCATCGTCTTACCGAATACCGCATTGTTCATAAGCTTGAAGAAATTCTTTTCCGATTTACTCGTCACCTTTTTACGTTCCTCCGTGTTCTTTGCAATAGAAGGTTTTAACCAGTCCTTTTCTTCGAATGTTATCCCTCGGTGTACTTTTGTGATTTCCAGTTCAAGATCGATGTAAAACTTTAGCGCTTCGTGATGGACGACATATCTTTCCTTGTCACTTAGGCTGCAGATCAGCTTGTCCACCTTGCCACGTTGTGCAGGTCGTGCAGTCTCTCCGGATATTTTAAATACACTTCCAGGAAGCATGGATAGTCTCGCCAGTTTTAGAACTGGTCTTCCGTCATCCATTTAAAGTTTCGGACGGGAAGAGGCTTTGACATAGCACAACCGTAAAGGTTGTTAGCGTCCCAGTACCGGAAATAGCTTTTTTTCCTGTGTGGATTGTAGTCCTTTAGGTAGATGTTATTTGCCTTAGCATACCTCGTCACAGCCATACATATTCCACCGCGGATATCTCTTTCGATCATAAGGTACATGTCCGGATCGGTAAGCTGGTCCAACTCTACCCCCGTAAATTTTAACGCCGCGTCCAGGGACAATCCGGGAGCCGTATAGTACCATAACGGATCCAAACCGTAGGTCCTCTTAGCCATTTTCCGAAAGCCCTCGAATATGTCCGTCAGAAGGGCGATATCCGTTTTGAGGTAGACCTCCGAGTAGTCCCAGAGTGTCTTACATCTAAATCATTTCCACACCTCCTGTGCTCTGGCGTAATCCTCCTCTGAAATTTCCTCATTTGTCAGCGATGAGAAGAAGTCCTCCTTGGGAGGAAGACATGTTTCATCCAGCTTTTCCATACTGTCGATGTATTCATAAGGAAATACACCCTTCTGTTTTAGGATCGGATCCTTTCCGACAAATTTCTCCAAATAATTGATATCCGTCCTCCGGTAGGTTCTCTGCCAGTTTTTGTAAGGAAGATTGTAGGAAATTGGCGCTGTCGATGAACCTTTGATTAAAAGCCCTCGTTTTCCCGTAGAACGAGACCGTAAGATTTCTAATTGGACAGGCTTTTATGCTTTTCCTCATTCTGAGGAATGCTTGTCACGTTCTCCCCGTTTACTGCTAAGCTGGGTAAGAACAGATGTTCGTCGTAACCCTCGATATTGTGAAACATTGTCGGAATAAAATCCGGTTTCCTTGTTTTCAGGTTACATATGCTGTGTGCTGCTCCACGGTACTTTCCCGTAAAGTGACAGTGGTCCCAGACTTTTTGGTGCATCCAGTTGCTGTCCAGATAGATCTGTTTTGAGCAGAGATGGCACTTTGCGCTTGAGTTGTAATCCTTATCGTCCTCTCGGGACATTTTTATCGGAACCTGGGACTTAAAGTGTTTGACGTATAGCTCCTTGACTTCCCCTGCCATTGCCTCGCAGAACTCCTTCATCAGGTCATGGTCATCGTCCTTTTTCCTGATAGTCACCATAATGGGTTCAAAACCCTCGATCTTCGTGTTTGATGTAACGGCAAACGCAGCCATATACGGCACATGTACTTTCCTAAATCTCTTCTTCATTCCTTGTCCGACATCCCTGTTTTCCCAGTGCTCGTCCGGAATGGTGTGTTTACGGTTTTTAAACATCGTCGTTGGTTTACCTGTCTATATGGTCCCGTCCTCCTTTGTCTCCCCCTCAGCCTTCGGAAATATTGTCGACCTCTTTCCCGACAATCCCTAATATGTCTGGCCATAAGTTGTCTTGTCCCAAAGTGATTCAGGCAGTACGGACAAAAGTGTTTTGCTTCCTTTCTACCGCTCACCTGACCGGAAAGAAGACGGCTCAAACACTTCACGACACTAAAGTGGTTATCATGCCAGAAGAGGTTGATAACCTTTTCGTACTCTTCTGTTGGTTCCGCAACAACTGGACGTACTTTGCCGTAATTAGGCGGTCACCGTCCGGATCCGTTTCCATAACCTCCTCGATGCCGAAAACGTTGATCCCAATGTCCTTGTTTATTTAAAATGTTTTCACATCCTTTACAGCAACAGGAAATGTCAGTCCTTCCCAGTTATACTTTTCGATTTGCTTCCTGAGAATCTTGCTAACAACGTTCGCTTTTTTCTCCACCGGATGTAGCGCACGTGTGATCGCGTACTTGAAGCACATATCGTCTTCATTTTTTATGTTGATGACCGTTTTCTTGCTGGTAATAAATTTGGGAAGTTCCGAAAATTCGGCTCCCCTCATAATCTGATACTTCGTAATCTTTATGATCATCCTTACAACTTTCTTCAAAGTCCATCCCGATCCGCTCCTCTGATATTTGGAAATGTCGTTTGAAATCTTTCCCGATCCTTCGTCATACTTTTCCGAGATGTTGGTTGTAGGAAAGATGTTGGATGTAAAATTACTTGGATAAGAGCTGTCCGTCGTCACCTCTCCCGTGATAGGATCCGTCTTTTCCATGATGCATTCCAACTGAATCTGAACTTTCACCGGCTTCTTCACGGACTCGATCAGTTTCAGAACTTCCTCTTTCGACAGGGACAGGACCTGCTTATGGGTCGGAGCGGTCACGGAAATCGTGTACTCACTTACCGTTTTACCGTGTGCATGCTTGGTGTCTGTAATGACTGGGGTGAAACTCAATTTACTTCGTTTGCCCCAAATCTTACTCAGCTTGTCCTCCAGTTTTAGCTGAAGCTGACCAAACTTCCTCTTGCCTTTCCACTTACCCTCTCTGATCCTACGGTTTTGTTCGGCGCGTCTCTCCCGTGCTTTCTCGCTCCTCCTCAACCTTTGCGATTCCTTCTTCCACTTTTGAGCTTCGGCCTTCCAGTCGGAGACCTCTTTTCGTCGTTCCTTCACCTCCTTCCTGATTTCGCGTTCCCATGTCCTCGCCTCCCTCGTCGCCTTCCGTGCGTCGATCTCAATCTGCTTTCTGCGTCTGCGGAACTGATCCACGGTGCTCTTGATCTCCCTTTTCCATCTTTTGGTCGCTTCCTTTTTCTCCCGCTTAAGGAGTTTATCGAAATCCTTGTTAATTTTAGTCTGTCTCCTGAGGTCCTCTTTTTCGATGAACCTCTGTGTCTTCCTGTATTCCGTTTTTGCTCTCCTCCGCCGCTTCTCCGTATCCTTTTTTGCCTGCCCCAAGGCATAGTTCTTCATAACTTCGATAAGTTCGGGCAAATGGTCCGAATGCTGGTGGCTTAGAGTTGCCATTGTTTTATTATAGGAAATAACTTTTTCTTGGATATGGTTACCTCCTAAAGTTGACTTCGTTTTCCAGACTCATAAGGTTTGGAATAACAATGGCAACCCTAAATCCATTGAGCGTATGAGGAGTACCCTTTATTATATATGTAAAAGTTTTAACTCCTAAAGTTGATTTTGTTTTCCAGACCCATAAGGTTTGGAATAACAATGGCAACTCTAAATCCATTGAGCGTATGAGGAGTACCCTTTATTATATATGTAAAAGTTTTACCTCCTAAAGTTGATTCTGTTTTCCAGACCCAAAGGGTTGGAAAGTGCCAATAATAGTGATTCGGAAGGTTATCGACCTTTATTAAGCAGGAAAATTTCCTTTCATAGGTGTTGATTTAGTTATGGTAGTATTAAAATTTTAATGCACTCCTTTACATTAAAATTCTACTGTAGAACCTTACCAGGTACCTACCTGACCCTGTAAGGCTTCCCGCATTTCAGCCTCTATCTGCATTTCTTGCAGCATCTCCTCCTCTCCTGTCCACACCTCAGCCATAATCTCCTCCTCCTCTCTACACATCGTCCTTTCTCTTCCCTATTTTCCATCCACTCCGCCCAGGACATAGAGGTGTAAAACCAATTGTACGTGATATCTGTGGGTATACCTAGGTAGATTTTATCCTCCAGACTTTTAAGACAACATCCAAACACATCGGTGGATTCGGAAATGGTAATAAAAACGGTGATGCCTTTCGGACCTCCGTAAAGGTAATCTACACACCGAATTTGTGCGCCTTTTCCCATCCATCCTTTTTCAAACTTAATCCTAAGCTTCGCTTCCAAACGATTTTCACTTATGGTCGTGATGATAAACGTTATGTCCTTGTAGTCGGTGTACTTACACATTTTTGCAATACAGTTCGTTTTTCCGGGGCAGTTGAAATAGAGCTGGGCTTTGTTATTCGTTCTCTTGAGTAGCGTCATGATTGCTTTATTTGTATGTAGGAAAGTTTTGTCTATAAATTGTTGACTTTGAACTTGATCTGGGTAGGTTTTCGGCATGGAAATATATGAAAACACCTGTGTTTAGGCAGAAAATCTGCACCTGCAACATCTAAATTTAACAACCTCGCCAGGTCACTACCTGGCTAAGTTTTCAGCATGCCGGTGTGAAGCTTCCTACATCTTGGTCTCTATTTGCATTTCTTTCTGAGTCTCCTTCTACTTCTCTTACGCATTGCCTCCTCCTCCGATAACTCCAGATACTCCCATTCCTTCTGGATCTCGGGTGACTGAGGATAGCTGAATTGGATTTCCGCGGGTGGGCCCAGATGAGTTCTACCTTCCGGACTTTCTAGCCAACAGTCGAATATGTTAATGGGGGCGAAAGCGGTAACGCAAATGGCAATTGTCCTTTGTTTTCCACAAGGGAATGTTGAACACATGATCCTAGCGCCTTTTCCCATCCATCCCTTTCCAAACCTTATTTTGATTTTTGACCGCAGACCGCGATTGCCTATGATTGATATGATGACTGTCATGTCCTTGTAGTCGGTATACTTACACATTCTTTCGATATGATTCATTTTTTCCGGGTGGTCGTAGATAAGCTGAATACCTGTGTCCTTTCTCCTGAATAGCGTCATGATTGCTTTATTTATATGTAGGAAAGTCTTGTCTATAAATTCTTGATTCTGTACTTGGATCTACTTCAATCTACTTAGGGTTACTTGTCAGCAAATTTAAGGTTACTTGGTAAGTAAACCCAAAATACCTTGCGAGATACCTTAAATCTACTCAAATTTTGCTTGGTTTTTACTCGGATCTACTTGGTAAGTAAACCTATGACTACTTGGTAAGCAAATTGTAGGGTATAATAAAGGATGGTAGAGACAAATCCTAGCACAGCCGAACCCATCACAAATCCGGTAAAAACCCATGTCAAAGACCCAAGAATGGTTGAGGCAGGACGAAGGCTTGCTAAGATCAGTCAGGAGGCAAAAGCCAGGAAGCGCGCACAACGCAAAGAAGCAGCTAAGGAAGAACAAAACGCTCTGGACACAGAGAATAGATGTTAATGGTCTGTTATTACACTGCAGAGAGTTGGTATGGTGGTAGGTATTACTGTAGGACTCGGATCCCTATACGTCATGTGGTGTAATCGTCGGGAGAAGAGCGAAAAGACGGAGGAGAGCAAATCCACAGAGGAACCACAGCCTACACCAAAACCGCAGGGTAGTGCAGACCTGTTTGACTAAAAATGGAAATAGAGGGTATAATAAAACAATATCACAGTTATTCTTGGACATACTGACCTTTTCCATAGCAGCCGGAACCGTACTGATTTACATCCACACGGTTGAGGCGACAGAAGCCAAACGCAAGGCGATAGAAGCCGAATGCAAGGAGAGTGAAGACAGGATGCTTGACACCTTGGAAACAAGATTCTCTCTAATCCTGGAAAAGAAGCTGAAAGACGAGAATGCTTAGGAGAAATATTTCTGCTATAATAAAAACACAATGACTGACACAAAGAAGGAAGTGATCAACGAACTGTACGATGCCACACCACTGACGACCGGAGTCGTCGGAGTATCCTACCTTGCCAAAACGGTTGCCGGAAAGAGTCTCGGTGCACCGATGACCCTGGAAGGAGCGGCGAAATTGGCTGTTGCCGTAGCAGGAAGCGCATTTGCCATAGGGTATCGATAAATAAAGAATGACATCCGTCGTAGCCGGAGGACTCTTTAATGCCGTAGCATTTGCCGGAGCAAGATTTCTTTTCTCAAAATTAAATGGACAAGGATACAAAGAAGAAGTGAAAAGACATAACCAAGCATTGGATAAACTTGCGAAAGCAAAGGAAAAATTCTATGAATCCGAAGTGAAGCGTAGGAACGACGAAACTCGACGTCGGCCTGAAATCCTGGATGCTAACAAGGACATTGAGGACACAAACAGGGCGCTGGAAGATTTAAGGGATTTTACGAGACTTATGGATGACTCGGCATTCCAGCGCAGGCCGAAATTGGAAGATTATTATCAACCGTCGGACGAAATGAAAAGGTATGCTATGATGACGATGGGTATTTTAGGAGTTGGTGGTGCCTACGGATTGACACGAATATTTTAAATCTTACAGAAAGATTTAAAACCCTATGTTGTCAGAAGGAGGCAATTTATGTTTGTAGTTTTTCTTCTGTTGGTTACACTACCAGCAAAGTCTATGTCCTTGGATTCCATACCGAAAATTTGTACTTTAGAATTTGTAGTATCACAAGTAACGAAAAATGTGAATGAAACTTGGATGATCCTACTGCTTTGATCGCGTGTAAAAAGAACAATGGTTCCTGCACTACCCACGTAAAACCCCTACAGGGAGGAGAGTGTTGCTGTGTTTTTTTCCCGTCGCTGATGTTGAACCTGATGAATTTTGCGTTTTTTCTGTCTCCGTCGGAAATAATGGGAGTTTGTAAAAACCCGGGTGGATATCCAGGTATTTGAGTAAAGTCGTATTGTACCGATTTCTTTCCAAGACTATTTAGTTTTTTGATATCGTTCGTATGTGCAACTATTTCTGCTGTGTTTCCCTGTTGTCCGTTTTCAACTACTGCTAATTTCCGTTTTAAGGTGTTCATATCTTCCGTTATTGTATCGAAATAGTCGTATCCGAATAAGATGCTCATTTTTTATTTAACGCCGGAATATTAAGTATGCAAGCCCAAAGGATGTTGCCGCTATTGTACCAAGGGCAATATTCTGACTGTCAGACTTCTGTCTTAACCCTATTTGTACCGGGGGGTTTTCATGTTGATTTGACCGGGGGTGCGCTGATAGGGTGCACCCCTCAGAAATTCTGTCCATTAACTGCCATTATTCTATAAGTTTTATTTTTAGTAAGTTTTATCTTCCTTTAAACTAAAAATAACCAAAAAGTTAAATTCACATCCAAAATGCTGTTTTTTGGCCCCATAGAATATGACCGGCTATCCCAAAACGGCGAATACAGCTAATATTTTACCCATTTTGGTTATATTTTGTAAAGAGATAACAAAACATATTGGATGTGATATTTTTGGGTCTTTTACATTCAAAAGACATACTTTTATGTTATAGCATATCTCAGATGTCCATAAACACCACTATTTTACTTTCCAAGTTGGCATTTCTGTGCCATATGAAAAGACATACAACTGAAACTTACCTGTCTGGGCTGTCTCTCATATAAAACAATCAAAATCATTTTCAAGTTTCAACATCACTGATTTACCTTCATATCGCTGTGACAATGTCATTGTTGTAATAATGTGTCGCAATTGTGCATTCTGTTGAAACTCTATCACTTTTTGTTGGCATAACTTCTTTAGTGTAAACATAAAACGTTACACTGAAGTCGACCAACAAAAGTTTGTAGAAAAAATACGAAATGGCAGCCTTGTTTTATACCAATATACTATGGGTTACATGAAGTGTAAGGCAGGTGAGCTACGAGCTACGAGCCTGCAGTATAGTTTTGAAAACACAATATTTACTTTGAAAATCATGGCAATCAGTCTCAATGCAAAAGTTTTACACTCAATTGGAACATTTCTTCTACGAAAGTGTTCAATATATAATGCAGAAAGACAGGGAGATGTTATGCCTTGAAGGTACAAAGAAATATGTGCATTTGCATATATAAAAATACTATAAATAAGTATTTTATATTATATATAAAGTATTGTATAGTAATGCTATATCATACGTTACTATACTTTACTATTTGATATACTATATTTTACTCTTTTATATAATATATTATGGATATTTTAGTTTGCAAATCAGGTGTAATAATCCATCTTTATATGTTCTCTAATTATATTATGTTATTTATGTCCTGGGAAGTGATTCAGCCAAAAAATACTGTCCAACCCACATTTTCCCATTTTTGGCCCCGACACCTTGTTTGACACATGTCGGCAAACATCCGGATAACTTTGAATTTTCAGAAAATTTTTTTCGCAGTCATGACGGCAGAGGAAAAATATTAAAAGTCATGAAAGCACAGGCAAATGGAATCATTTGTTCAGGAATGACGGATTAATATTTATAGGGGTGCGCACCCCCGGTACAAATAGGGTTAACTCTGGTGGTTTAAAATCTTCCACTATCGGAACCGGTGTGATGACATGGCTGGTACTTGGACTTAGATGAGCACTATTTGTGGGTTGATCGGCAGGTTTTATTCCGGTGTAATTAACCTTTAGATTGTTTCCAAATATCATCCCGTTTTTAGCTACCGTTAGGATGTTGCTGAACCCTTGAATGGGTTTCGTCAGAATCCTTAAGTCTGAAGGGATTAGGATTAAACCAGGCATAATTGCAAAATTTAGAATAACATGGGTATTGGAAATAGCTGTTCGCCTATTGGAAATGGTAATCGTAACATCGTCCTGAACGATTGTGTCCTTTACCACCTTCCGGAAGACTTCTTGTGTTTGTAGACTCTTTGCATCCTGTCCCGTAATACTCCATCGGGTTTTAGCCTGCGCCCCCAGGACGGAATACACGAAAGCCTCGATAGACTGTTGAAATAACTTTTGTCCAACTCTGGTAAGTCCTCGGGATGTTTTAGGAGTAAGAGTCTTGTAATCATTTTCAACGTCGTAGGGGGACCTACCGGTCAGGTATTCGTATTCGATAAATGTGCCTCCGTATTTGGTCTGATGGTATTTTTGACGTCTTATTCTTCCCTGTTCGTTCACAGGCTTATCGTAGTACCATGTTCCAAGGTTTGCATGAGAAGAATCCATTCTCCTTTCCCACGTTTCGCGAACGGGTGTAAATTTTCGGATAGTTCGTATATCATCTGTCGTTATGTACTGATCCAGAAGTTTGGGATTACGCATAAATCTTGAAAGGTGGAAATGGAGGTGAAAGCGAACAATCGAGGTTACTATGTTGGAGTGCGAGTCGGGAAAATTATTCGTAAGATGATCCTCAGAAATTCCTCACTTGAATGTTGTAACATAAGCTGCGGCCAGGTAGCAAAAATAGGAATTGGAATGGTAATCAAACGGCAGTACGTCGATGAAGGTACCCTTAGGCTTATCGTACATTGGTTTAAGGTGGTCTTCCACCCAAATTTTCCAATATTCGTTATTTTTTAGAAAAACGCAAAAATGTAGTCTTTATAGCGTTCTTTATAAAATCCGTGTAATTTTAAGAACGAAAATGTACCGTAAACCAGAGAAATCCAGTAAATTCTACACCTTCGTAGGGTAAAACCACGATTTTACCCGGAGCGATAAAGATATGCGATTGGTTCAGTCTATTGTTCCATTTTCAATTATATTGTTCTATCTAAGTTATTCTAATATATGCAAAAACTTTAAAATCGCTTTTCTCACATGAGCATTTTACGAAATACTAAAAACTCTCCTACTGTTCATACTGAATCAATTCGTTCGAAATTTTCAGAGTTTATTTGCTTGTTACATAGCCAATGTCATGGACCTAAAAAACTTCATATATCAGCAATATACATTGCAAGAGTAGCCTTATAAGAACTCCTTTCTTCATATAATTTTAAAAAAGTAAAATATGAAGGCCTTATTATATTACTTGTATATTTTTTTAGGTTCATGACATAGATCGATGTTTTAAGTGTCCATTAAAGCTGTTTCTAAAATCCTAGGTAAATTAGTTTGGCTCACATCATTTTTGGAGCAAACCCTATATTTTACCCTATAGCGAGGCCTATCTTAGTTACTATGGCAACGACGAATGTAAAAGTTACTGATCCTGCGTCAGCTGAGGATATTCCATCATATTTGACTCAAATATGATGATAAAACCTTTAAATTGAAAAAAATGTTTTTAAGGTGGAAGACCCCCTTAATAGGTTCTAATTTTGTTATGAAACTTTCGGTCTCCGTAACGTAAACTTTGAAACTGTGCACATTCATTTTAAAGTCCTTATTCATACGAAAAATCATGTCAGGCAGAACGCTTCGCCACCCCTCTACCCAATGGAGGTACTTCGTCCACTCGGGATTTGTACGGAATGTATCAGACGTAATGTCGTAGCTCGTAAGACTAATCCACTTTGTAGAAGATGTCTCTGGACTCCACGGTTCCGTCCTTGGCAAAGGTAACCTCAAAGTCGAATTTGGATAGGGTTGCGTTGGGATACTTTTTTCTAAAATTCTCTTTCATTTTCCGGATTTCGATAGGTGTTGCCGCCTTAACCTTTCCGTAATTCTTTCCGTAGTAGTTGCGAAAGATATCCTCACTACATTCTTTTATTTGATGTAAAGTTCTAACAAAACGTCTCCCGGAACAACTCCGGTATAGGATCCGATTTCAAACCGAATTTCGCCGTACCTTCCAGCATCCACCCGTACCTGACTTTCGATGTCGTTGTACTTGGTCACGGTTCCGAAAAGAGGTTTGGTTCCGTCGATCGGAAGAGAGGTGATGATAACACTCCGATTTCTGTCCGGTCCAATGTTGTGCTCACGGTTCACGAGATTACATCTGACCGTAAGGTATCGCAAACCATTGTGAATATCTACGGGACGATCGCTGGTGGGTGGAGTGTATGTAGGACAGTTGGAAGATTGGTATACCAAAATCCATTTAACTCATCAGATGACAGTGCATCGCATCTTGTATCAATTGGAGATTCTTCTTTTCCTTTAGCTTCACACTTGCCTTTCAGACTCTTGAGAAATCGCAGAACATACGCGGTGACTCTAATTAACTTTCTCCACTCAGAAAAATTCCTGTAATCAATGATCTTTTCCGTAGATTCTGTCGTAGCATTTACGGCAAACGCCTTCCTGTACTCTGATGACGTTATCACTTCGACATCTTTGGCTTTTTCCTTGTAATCAGTTGTCCCATGAGGCCATTCACTTTCAGGCAGGTACAAGAAATCTGGGCCACGTTGCCACCGTCCTTCTAATTGTTCCACTTGTATGCCGCGGGAAACATCATCAGCTACGTTAATTTCACCTGGGATGTGTCGCCACTGGCAAGGATCGCTGTTATTTTGTATTTCTCCGACTCTGACAGACACAAAGGGTTTAAATGCACGCGACTCACTTCGAATCCATCCTTGACTTCGCTGCAAGGTAACGGACATCAAACTTTTCCATACTAACCTCCCATCGCACATACGCGCACGTCCAAAATGCGTCTTTTGAGGCATCAGAAAATATGCACAGAATTGCAGCTCCAATAACTTCGGTAGGTGTCAGGCTTCGAGGAAAGATAACTTCATTTAACTTTCTGAATTGATCAAACATTGTCATCCATTCGTTACACACTTCGGTAGGCAGATCATCGTCCCAACCGAGTCCCAATTGCCATAAACGTTGCATTCCTATCTTAGCTCTTATTATAAACGCAGCAGCAATACCGATGGGGTCGTAAATACGGGCAATATAGCTTAGTATTGATCTCTTCGTAAGCTTTATCTCTTCTGCAGATGTCTTTTCCAGAATGTCAGCGCCAATCTTAAATGTTAAATTGTCTGTTTTGCTGTTCCATGCGACGCCAAGAACCTTTTCTGTACCTTCTCCTTGAAGAAGCTTTACTGCGTCGTCTTCTTTCACTGATTCACCATCTTTTAGATCTTCATTTGAAACCCAAAATTTAACTTGGAATCCTCCTGTTTCCGAAACTTTGTCAAGATCTTTCGTCAACTTCTTCGCTTGCACCACTGTCTTTACCGAATCACAAATGTCATCCATATATGAGTTCTTCTTCAGAGGAATTGTTGCTTCTGGATAGGAATCTTGATTCTCGTCTGCAGTTTTCCTCAATGCGATTTGCGCCATTGCAGGAGCTGGTTTATCTCCAAATGTGAGTACAGTCTTGACATGCATAGGTGTCCGGCTCACGATTGACCTCCATGTCCCTCCATAAAAACCGGTGCACATGTTGATCAACTTCAGGTATACCTATCTGGTGATACATCTTTGAAATGTCCCCATTGACGGCCACTGGTTCCTCGCGGAAACGAAGTATTACTCCCAACAGGTTGTTTAACAAATCCGGGCCTTTCAGCCAGTAATCGTTCAATCTATGACCTTTGTAACTCGATAATGAATTGTACACAATCCTCAATGGAGTACTCTTCTTCTCTGGTCTAACGACAGCATGGTGTGCGATGTAATGCACAGGGCCAGTGTACTGTCTTTCTTCTTCTTGGGTAATCTTTCGAGAAAACTTCAAATCTTCCATTTATTTCATCTGCGAATTGTATGCCTTAGCGTGCTCTGGGTTCTTGCTCAATTGTCTTTCCATTGCCTCCAACCATCTAGTGGCTTGTTCCTTGTTATTTGGAAGCATCAACGGGTCACGTTTCCAAGGATACGGTACGATCCACCGATTACCAGATTTCTTACACGAATCTTCAATTATTTTTGCTTCTTCCCGTTCTACTCGGCTCAGCTTCTCACCATCACAACGACATGGTCTCACTTCGACACCCATAGATTCAGTTGACCAAAATTCATTCATTTCAACAGGTGTAGATACTCCGACCTTTAGCACTTTGTTGTCTGCTGCTGGCTTACTGTGTGTTGCTCCGAAAACCAACCAGCCTAATGGGGAATGACGAGCAACCAGATTACCAACTTGTTTTATCTCACCAGTGTGCATGGTTGCGTGATCAATACCAATTAACATATCAAGTTTCCCACTTCTACGATATAACACATTCTTTCCTAACCCGAGATGCTTAGCCAGTTCTTCCACTTCGACTTCAGTAATGTCGTCACTTATACACGGAATTCCCACTGCGTTGACTGTGAATACACTGTTGTTCTCCAAGGATCTGATAGGAACGTTGTACAACTTTGTGTTAATCTCTTCTTGCTGTCCTCCAACAGTCGTCATTGTTATTGTTACGTCCTTTCCAGTCAACTTCAATCATGGGCCACGTCAGTTCTTATCAGGCTTATCTGAGCTCCAGAATCCATTAGTATGTTTGATTCTTCACGTTCTCCGTTTCTCCGAACAACAAATCCTGAGACAATAGGAAGTAATGCATCTTTGGTCTTCAAAAACAGAAGATAGCATACCAATGAGATTTGTACTGGGATGTAACAGAGGGTGATGATTTTTGTTGCCGGGTACATTATTGATCATTTCTGTACATGGGCGTCTTCGACAGCAGTTTGATGCTCGATGTTCTCTTCCGGCTTTTTTGAGACAGCTGTAGCATGCATGATTGTCTCTGATAATCTTCAATCGCTCGTTTGGGGCCATGGTCGTAAACTTGTGGCATTGATCCACCCAGTGATCAAATGATTTGCATATCCAACACTTGTATGCCCTTGTTATGTTGGATTCCTCTCCGGAGAGGTGATGAACTCCTAACTTTCCCACATTTCTTAAAGGGGCTGTCGCTCGCATTCTTGATTTCATCTCAACCGTCATCCATTCTATTAAGTCCATCAATTTCGGTTCGATCTTTTTTCTCTTTCCAAGTAACGTGCCCATACCTTTCGGTCATCATTACACATCTTCTGCTCTATGATTGCCAATATATGATTGTTGTCCATATCATGTGGACGGCCCAATTCCTTCAGGGTATTGTAACTTCTTCTTACCAAATGAACCAATTCACAAAAACGTGAATCTTCCTCATTTCGCAACGGCTTGAATTTCATAATATCTTGAGTGACTGTATCGCCACAAATCGTGGGTCCCCATAAACTGAGTCCAAATAATCCCACGCAGCACTATAATCCAACCCAATACCTTTCATCATTTCCAACGGTTTTCCACTGAGGGCAGTGCGCAAAAGAGTAATTGCGTCTCTATTATTGTATTTAGTGCCAATAATGTGTTTAAAATCAGATTTGAATATTGCGTAGTCTCGTACGTCCCCGTTCAATCTCGACAATTTCGGTTTTTCGATCTTAAAAGCACAAATTTCCGAAGTGCCATCCTGAGCGATGGAATCGTGGCTAGCCTGCTCATTGTTTTGATTATGCGGTGTTTCCACTTGTGTTCCCGAACTAATTTCTTCTACGGCTTGTATTCTCGGTTGTTTCGTCGCTAACTGTGACTTCAGCTTGTTCTTTGTCGGCCTTTTCACTTAAGCTCTTCTCATTTAGTGTTTTTTGTACGTACTCTTTAGCCCTAGATTCCAAACTAAGAAATTGTTGTTGACATTCTTCGAGCCAGTGCTTTTCCACTTCAAATTCTTTATCTTCCTCGATCAGCTCGGTGAATTTCTTATGTTTTTGTACTAAATCGTCATATACCTTTTCAACCTTTTGCAAACTTTTCTTGTATTTCATCGACACTTCTCTGATTAGCAATCCGATGTTGTAGAACTCTACCCGATCTAGTTAACGATGCTTTCGCATTTCTTCTTGTTAATTTTGCCGCTTCGTATTCAGGCGACTCAGACATGTCAGTCGATTGAACTTCTGAAGTATGACTCTGATCCGTATGTTAAAAACCCGTTGAACCAGCGTTTAAATATAGAAATTGAATTTATGATTCGCCAGGTTTTAACCGACAGTATTAAAGTTGCTTTTCTGGGTAAATCGTATAAGATTTTTATTCAATCTAAAATTACAATAGTATATAGTCTAAGTAAAATAATAGTTAAAGTATAAATAATAGAAAACCAAATTAAACTCACTTCTGTGTCCCAATCACAACTTTAACATTCTCTTATCGTCCAGTCTGGTTAGCAAATGTTATAAACTTTTAATATCTGGTTAGCAACTTTACCCGAGATCTGTCTTTTCTGTCTAACTGCATGCAAAACCGTAAAACGTGTTATCTGAATGTTTTTATAGCTACTTCATTTAACTACAAGTGTACTGTCTCGTAAGTCAACACAACAAAAACACTTTTGAAGTCCTCACACAATCTTTTCAACGGGGGTTTGAATCTGTCTTTCATTTGGATATAATACTCTTTGTATTCAAGCGCAAACATGCATTGTTCAAGCGCAAAAATGCATGTTTGCATCGCGCAAACATGCATTTGGAAACAATGAGATCATTAACCATGCATGTTGCCTTGGTAAAAAATATGTGTACTTATTTAATAGTATTGTTTGGCGGAGAAAACTATTTTTAATTTAAAGTACCGAACATTCGAAATGTTTATATTTCGAAATATTTCTATAACTACAAAATGTAGGAAAAATGAATGCAGGTATACTTTACCAGTATGCAGCATGTCGATCGAGTTTCGAGCGCTTAGAGATTTGCGATTGCAATTTCGACCATTGCTCTTTGAAAGGACAACTTTAAAATTAATTGAATTTTTGTATTTAAGCTTCAGTGATCCGACTAATCTAAAAGTAATACGTATATATACGCTCATTGCCTTTATTTGTTAGATTCTTTCCCACAGAGTAATTAGAGTATAATGACATGTGATATCGCTTGGCCTCTCAAAGCAATAAATCGCTATAATGTTAACTTTGACTAAAACTATCGCTAAGAATTAGGCCATATTGTTTCACTGAATCGAACAGTGGTATTTTTCTCTTCATATAGCATGCACCGAACGGAAGATATGAACCTGTAAAAGTCATATAACACAGGTGTTATTGCTGCGGAGCGAGCGAGCGTAGCAGCAACCTAATATATGCAGAGAGGGATTTTGAACTATAAATTTTATTTAGCGCATGGAATTGTGGTCGTGCGCGATTTCTATGCGCAGAACACATTTTAAACTCGCTCGAGTCTTTGATTTTTATCGAATTTCTTAAGCTTTTTCATGTCTAATGTTACGCTTACATTTGTATTGGACTTTGGCCACTGTCAGTTCTATAGTTTTGGTTTCTTAGTGTGATAAATCTGTGTATATAGTCTATATAATGTGGTAAATGCGCCTAAACAGACTTGATATGAAATCTGATCTTAATTTACCTGTATGTCAATGAGACGCACATGTTTAATATCTGTCACCTCTGATTGCCCTTTAACCCCTGGTCTTTGACACTTCAATATATGTTGCTTTTTCTCAGTTCTATTCACAGCTCACTAGTCGCTGCGAGTAATCACTGTGTTTGATATAATCTGTGCTGTTTACTGTAGTTCTATTTGCTTTTAATGCCCGCAGCAATCCCTACCTTGCAGGTACCCTAGTATACGTTAATAAGGGCGGCCGAGAAAGAGTTTAATTTAGTCAAAATTCAAATACATTTCATGCATATACTAGTAGCCTACCTGACATGGAAGTTTATTGCTGCGGAGCGAGCGAGCCTGAAGCGAGCGAGCGAAGCAGCAGCCTAATTTGTGTAGTAGGCAGTAAAAAAGCAGATTTTTAGCGTCGCATGGAATTCTGGTCGTGCTCATTTCTATGCACAGTTTTCATAAATCCGTCTCACCGCACTACACATGCGTAATTAAAACTCACTACGTAGCGTAGCCACCAATATTTCTAGTAGGTCTTAAAAAGTGGACATATTTTGCATCAAGTGATGTTTCATGTATACGTGGAACCATTGAAAGGCCTTGGCTTCGGCAGTCCGGCTTAGCACAAGTTTTCAAAACGATTCGGTGATCTAATTTTCGTTATTTCTGCATTGATTCATTTTTGCATTGATTGTTCATTCCAGTGGCGGAAATCTTGGGGGGGTCGCCCCCCCCCCACACCTTCACGGAAAATTGACGAATTTTCGGAAATTTTGACCTAAAAGAGGGCTAAAAACAGTCTTTTCGAGTGCAAATAGGGGGGCACGTCGGAAATTTGAAAGTTTTGTCGGAAATTTAGGCCCCCCCCCGAAAAAGGTGAATTTCCGCCACTGGTTCATTCAATGGACTTTGGCCACTGATAGTTAACATAAATCGGTGTATATAGTCTATATAATGTGGTAAATGCGCCTAGCAGTAAACTTGATATGAAATCTGATAGCAAAAACTTGTGTTATATAATTAATTTACCTGTATGTCAATGAGACGCACATGTTTAATATCTGTCACCTGAGATTGCCCTTTAACCCCTAGTCTTGGCTACTTTAATATATAATATATTGCTTTTTCGCAGTTCCACTCATGGTAAGAATCGATTCCTCACCGGCTTAAGGCCTTAAGCTCACAGGCACAGCTCACTAGTCGCTGCGAGTAATAACTGTGCTTGATATATAATTTGTGCTATTTACTGTAGTTCTATTTGCTTTTAATGCCCGCAGCAATCCCTACCTTGCAGATACCCTAGTTATACATGATAAAAGAGTGAAACCAACTTATTTTGATATCGTATGCCGTAATGATCTAAAGTTATTCCAAATATATATACACATACCGTTAATTCAAGATTGATCACTTGCATTCGCTCTGTAAAATAAAAATTAAATGCTTGGTTGGCTCAATGTACAAGAGCGCGGAAATCAAATGCAGCTAATTCATTGAAGGTTTTCTTCTGATGACTATGAGATGGTTATGCATGCATTTTAACTCTTAGTTGTTATCTCTCTCGTAATTATGCGCATATATGCATATAATTACATACCTGCTGCCGGTTGTATAAAACTCTTAATCACTTTTTTAATCACTATTTTGTAGTTAAATAGTGATTAACTCTCAAATAGGCGTTCTTATTGGATAACGTTTCCACTTAACTATAATTAACTTTAATCACTTTTTTATACAACCGGTCCCTGGCGTTTATGATAATCCGCAAGTGAATTTAATTTCCAACGGAGCTAATAATAAAACTAAAAAAAGTTATTAAAAAGCTTAACAATTCCAATGAATTTTGACGGTTTGCTTTCAAGCCAAGTTGGAATGTCCACAGCGCATCCAAATGGCACGTTCTGCGTCGGGAATAACGCTCATGTAACATGTACAGAGACTAGAATGGAAGAATTAGAATATCGAACTGTCTGTGACAGTGTAGGTAGTGCCAATAATATTATAGTTCAGTAATTTTAGCTCATTTTAAGGCCAAGGTTTGAAAAAATAGTAAAAAGCTAAAAATTGTTAGATGCAATAATTTAACTATCCTGAACAATATACTAAAAGTCCCCATGTATCCTCTTGGAGCTTTTTCCATTATGACAAGGTTTTTTTCGAATTCCCTATTACTCCCATATTGTTAAAAAACGTGAAATTTCAAGTTCACTCATAACAAAAATGACTCGCATCACTAGAAAGCTCATAAAAGCTACATATAAGACATTTAAACAGTCACCTAAATTTTTCAAGCGATTTTCGAGTTATTGTTGTTCCAAGTGTGAAAAATAGCCCAAAATCTGGCAAAAATCCTGGGTACTAGTCTGACAACACGTTTCCAACAGCTCATAACTCAAGAAGAACTTGCAAAATCAAGGTAGCCGTTTAAATGTCTTATATGTAGTTTTTTGTAAGTTTTCTAATGATGTGACTTGTTTTTCCTATAAATGAATCTGAAATTTCACTTTATTAACAATATAGGAGTTCCCTAGGGAAATCGAACAAAAAACTTGTCATAATGGGAAAGCTCCAAGAGGATACATGAGGACTTTTAGTATGTTATCAAGGTTGCTGAAGAGAGGGCATAGTACGCTAATTTTTGGCTTTTTACTAATTTTTTCTGACCTATTTTCTATTTTGACTGTACTATTAAGAGACTTGCGTTGATATAGGGATGGAAATACCTAAGAAACATAAGGATCAGAATTCCCGGCGGCGTATCGAGCGAAGGCCCTCCGTCTGGGAGTCGGGAAAATTACACGAGCGTTTATACTAAGAATATTATAAAAGCAATCTTTTATATAAAAGGAGGCCTTTTAGAAGGGCTCCCAAATTCCCGGATCTGAGACCCTTACAGACCCTGTGTCCAACCATCGTCGTGTACCCAGAGTCTTTTTGGGAAAGACCCTGGTATCGGCAGGTCACGTGACTCTACAAAAATTAATTGCGCAAGGGGAAGTGGCAAAGTATCAAATCACATGCTTCCACAGAAAACGTTAAATTTCAAATACAAGCTAGGAGTGGGATTTTACGATATTTAGTTCGAAGCGCCCGCTAACTTCTAACTTTTTTTTATACCTCTGTTTGCTTTTAAATTACAAAAACACTGTAGCATTTTATCAAAAGTCAAGTCAAGAAACAAATAAAATGTATAAGACTAAATGCTCACTTTAAAACTGTCGATGGTTTATCTTTGAAAATACTTTTAATTAAATAGTTCATCATATTTATTAAAAAACCTGTAGATCGGTAGGGTAGGAGGTTGGCAGGTAGTAAAGTACAACAATTTTCAGCCTCAGGGTATATATCATCAGGTTCTAAATACAATCACGGCTTTAGCCTGATAATTTTTTGGCCTCCATGCACTAAGTAATGGGGTAACAGCAATATTTATAACAGTATTTTTCTGATATACAGTACACATTTTAGAATATGAACATAGTCATAGATAATTCCATAAACCACGGAATAAACCACGGCATAAACATTGATATCACTTTGTCTGATATGCATATGCAGTCATATGTGGTAAGGACGCATGCCAGGGAGACAAACTGCGACGCGCAAGGAGATTTCCTTTTAATTTAATTCTAAAAATCACAAATTTACAAAGATATAACATGCACATTCCGATCATATTTTTACAATAACAAAGATAACATAATAATAAAATGTTCGCTAAAATCGACTATAGCCTAAAATTAACTAATAAAACAAATGACACTGAAGACTGTTCACGGAACTATAAAACTATAAAATAGTACCTGAAGGGTGGATTTCCTCACGTTCGAACTCTCTATATATACACTTGCTCTGTTTAAAAGCGTGGCTCGATCATTTTGATCTTTTCTATATCTCGACTTCAAATGTCTCGTCTTAAATTACATAACGAGCGTCGATGACATAATCTAGAGGTGGCTAATAATTAACTCAACTTAACAGAACTTTAATTAAACTATAATACTATTTAAGAAATAGAAAACATTTTCCGTGTTTCTATAGAGTTATAGAAACACGCGTGCTAGTTTGGGAGAACGAGAAATAATCAGTGGGAACACCAGGGTTTATTTTAATTAACGTGCAGTTCTACACAAAATGTGCAGTTCTAAACCCATTTGTGCAGTTCTTAAAACACAAATGTGCAGTCACCAAACTAACAAAATAGCCTTAGAATAGTCTTCTCATTTACTCGTTACCCTTGTGGATGCTTCAGAAAATTCCAGAAATGCTGTCATTGAGCATCAAAAACATAAACGTTTTCTGAGGGAGGACTCCAGACCCTCCTATTTTCCTCACAAATCACTTACGTTCTGGGTAGTGGAAAAGAAGGTAAAATTGGGGCGAGTGAAGTTCTCCAAAAGAGATTAGAGTGGGAGAACGCCCGAGAACCTAATATTCTTTGCTGAAATGAAAATTTAAGGTTGTTATATGTATATTGAATATCCATGATTCCCAGTTACATGTTTTGAAACTGTTTTTGCGAGTGGTTGGGTAAAACAAAACTTTGCCAGAACTTAAGAGCCTCTAGATTCAAATTGTTTTGGGGAACACCCCCCCCCCCTTGGACTGTTAAATTGCACCCAAAATCGAGTTTGTCTGGCTTTTCTCCCACCCAACCACACCATTATTCCGTCACCTATATGCTGGTAAAAAAATCCTTTAAACCCCTCCCCCCAGTCAAACACCCGTTGCTTTCGTAACATCACTAACATCCCTATATGTGCAGTTCTAAATTTTCAGTTAAAATAAACCCTGGGGAACACGAGCACGTAGTGCGAGCGGTTTCCACGTTATTTCGAGTTCTCCCAAACTATAGCACAAGTGTTTCTTTAACTCTATGGAGACACAGGACAAAATGTTTTCTATTTCCTTTATTAAATAACCTTGTGATAATAACACAAAAACAGTATTTTTAACGCGATAAAAAAGTATATTCTCATTACACAATAACAACAAAATGTTGTCTAGCAACAATACCGGCATCAATTTTCAGTTTTGCCGACTGCAAAATTATATGGAGAAAAAAAACACGCTGAAAAAGTTGATTTAAAGAAAATTTAAAGGGAAAAAACGTTTGGTAAGTGTTTTCCATTGCTTGTTTAACAAAATGTAAGGTTGACGAAGATTTTTAATCGATATTTCAGGCGAAAACGTTTGTTTTAGTGTGTTGTTTTGAGGTTCGTGGAAAATTCCCGTGTTCTATGGCGTTTTATCCCCGAGCCGACGGCGCGAAGCGCCGTGCGAGGGTACTAATTCCCCCCGGCTATTTACACCCGGGGAAACGAAAGCATTAGCGGAGTCTAAAGTTCATCAAATATCGCGGGCGTGGGTCACCAACGATGGGTGGTCATCCTCACTGATCTCAAAAATATGGCGGACTGTCATGAATAGCGGATACTGATTGGTCCAATTTAAAGTTTGCATTATAACGACTGTATCACGACAGCGAAATAGCAAACATTTCTTGATTTGATGATTGCAAATATATTTCATTACTCGCATTTTTGCAAGATTTTGTAAATTTCAAAACCTCTCCCAGAAAGAAACTGCGAAAGAATCGGCGAAAAGAAGGGAGCCGACGTTAACGAAGGTAAGTTTGTTTTAAATATTGATTTTATAATGGCTTTAAAACCCAACGGCCTTTGCGTATATGAAACAACTAAACAAGCAGCATATAATTTCAGTGTATCTTTAATATTGATTCCCTTTTTATGATATTGAATTTTTTTAATAAAAAAGAAAGCAAAGTTATTTGCAAACGAGAATTTGAAATCATTTTATTGCAAACTCAAAGTCTATCCATAACGGTATTAAAGCCATTTTTAAAGGCAGTTTAGTTTTATAAAGAACACTAGTGACTTTAAAACGTTTTGCGAAGCGTTTGTGGTTGAATTTTACCTAAAATTGAGGCTTATGTTACGTATAATAACATACCTAACATATATATGTTGGGAAATTAATAATTATGTAATTAAAAGTGATATTTTTAGGCGATTTTTCATTTGTAAGAATATTCTTAAAAAATTATCGTGTTAATACCATGACAACTACTTTAGAACTTCATGTTCGGAAAATACAATGGTTTTGTCAGCAAGGCGAGGGTTTTTGCATGTATGTATTTTCTAGTAATATAAGTGTGATATAACAGACGATTTGATTGGCTAATGCGCGTGCATTGTGACGCAATAATGCACTGCGATCTGTGGCACTGTCCCCTCTTCATCACTGCTTTTCCCCGAGCCGGCGGCGCGAAGCGCCGTGCGAGGGTACTAATTCCCCCCGGCTATTTACACCCGGGGAAACGAAAGCATTGGGGAAGTTTGAAATTCATCAAATATCGCGGGCGTGGGTCACTGTGCGTGGGTGGTCATCCTCACTGATCTCAAAAATATGGCGGACTGTCATGAATAGCGAACACCGATTGGTCAAATTTAAAATTTGTTGTTGTATGACGAATGACGACTTTAACTGACAGATACTTCATGAAAATATTTTTCTTTTTTTGCGCTACAGTTTTTTGTACATTTGCAAAAACATTTGGCAGCTTTAAAGGCAATTAGTTTTATTAAAACTTTTATCAAACAATTACGGTATCAAATACCAATTGAAAAGATATGGAGCCATGAAGAGCGGCAAGGAAACGACAAGAAACCCAAGCGTCTAGCGAAAAGAAGGGAGCGAAGACGACAACGTTTGCTCGAGGAGACTGCCGAGGAAAGAGAACCTCGCCTGGGAAAGCGTAGAGAAGCATGGAAAAGACTGCTGAAGCGACAGGTAAGAAAAGGCTTGTCTTCACAACGCTATGTACCAATGTTACTGTAGCTATACAAGTTGAAGTATGATATTCGACCCTCTATATTCGATTGTTTCTTCACAATTTTCCAATAAAGAGTTTGTCATGACACGCTCAAGTCAATATAACCAGACTGTATTTTATTTATATCAGTATCACAGCCACAGGCAATGTTATGCTGTCAAATACCGTCGGTTGCAACTAAAGGTGAACAGTTGCAGATAAAAATTCTCTATTCTCATTAAAAAGCCTGTAAAGGTTTGCAGTAGGTCTCTAGCCCAACACGTTCAGACCACACAAAGTTTTTTTAACTTATTATTGTACACATGGGAAACAACAATTAAGTGTTGTTGTTCTTGACAAACATTGGAGATTTTAATCACGAGAATGTTTTTATGAGCGACTGTTCATCGTTAGTCGCAAGCGACGGTACAACATACTATGAACATTTTTCCGAACTGTGACCGAATGTGCAACGATATATTTTTCAAAGTGGTTATCAATTCCTAAAATTTGTTTATAGTAAAACGGCCTGCTCAGCACTCACTACTCACGATGATTTCATTTAGAAATGCAGTTACCAGGAAAGGAATTGATTCTAAAATATGTAAATTTAAAAGCATTGGCTAACAGAATAAAGCGATGTGGAGACAAAGTATAAACTTTTATAGTTGCTATTTGTTATAAAATCCTATAAATAAACCGATTCAACAATAATTTTGCCTCGAATTTGCATATTCTATGCTGCATGTCAGAGGCTGCATGTTTATATTTTATTTTTATAGTATAAAAATAAAATTGTAATAGTATGAAATAAAATACATTTCTGTTTATTGACATGCAGTACTTTATATTTAATGTCTTCTTCATCTAGCATGGTCAGAGTAAATTTCTACTTCTTGCAAGTAAATATTTGACAAGCAGTCTGGAATAAGCACAGGAATAAGCACAATAAGCCATTTTATAGTAGCAATATGAAAAGTTTTTTCTTTTTCCATGACTTTTAATGCATCAGCCAAATCCAAGTGTGCCCATCCCCCTCGCCCAGCCATTTTCCTGTAAAGCACATCCCGGGAGTTGGGCATTTCCACTCGAACCTTATGCACTTATCATCGGCTTCCCCGGGGGTCGACCCCTGGGACACCCCAGGGGGAACCCCCAGGAACAGGAGGGGATTCGTTGTCTTTTGTAAAAAATAGTGTCCCTCGGGGAAGGGGAATTGTTTGGGTTTGGTAACAGGCACTGTTAACCCCCGGGATAAACCTGTGGGATTTTGTTTCACATATGGTCAGCGGTATCTAACATATATGTCCAATATAGATATAACCATCGGTTGTCAGGTGGTGAAGTATATTTATATTATATTTTTATTTATTACCTCGAACATGTCTGTCAAATGCATTTAAATATATTTAGCCAAATACTTTGAATTATGTTTCCCACATGAGAACCGTAATGTGAGATATAATATATTCATATTATATTGTTATTTATTACCTCGAACATGTCTGTCAAATGTGTTTAAATATATTCTGTCAAATACTTTGAATTACGTTTCCCACATGAGAACCGTAATGTGAGATATAATATTATATTTTTATATACATAGTTGGCCACAGTATATGTAAGTAATAATAAACTAGAAATACATGCATGCAATAACCCCTCGCCTGTTTTCGAAAGATGTATACTCAGTGCCGTTGTGAGCACTTCGTCTCAGGGGGTGTGTACACCATCTGACAACTATCTGACAACCATCTGACACACTTCGACCATCATACACAATCTTCATCTGACAACCCTTCCCTGTATAATCACCCTACATCATCATACACCATCTGACAACCATCTGACACACTTTGCATGACCATCATACAACATCTGACAACCCTTCCCTGTGCAACCACCTTACACCATCATACACCATCTGACACACTTCGACCATCATACACCATCTTGACCATCAGACATCAGATATCGATGCCTGTATTGCATGGACATTACTCGTATCTAAGAATCATTGAGTTCGAATAGTATAAACTTCATCTTACCCTAATTATTTATAATTCAGCGCATGCGCAAATAAATTCTTTCAAGCGTGCATGCTTTACATGCTTGAACCTGACATTTTTGGACGGTTATTTTAAAATTGTTTACTTTTCTGCTGTATTTTGTATCCAGTTCACCAGTTATATAATATTTTGTTTTTGTTAGGGATGTTATGTTTGCTTTTTTGCCCCGGGGGTAGGGGGCTAGCTGTAACATGATTTTTGTCATTAAACTTTCCCCTGTACCCAGGGGCTTTGTTAATGTTTTGTTCCATCCTCTTAACAAAAGTCCCTGGGTGGTTTGGGGTCGACCCCCGGGGAAGCCGATGATAAGTGCATTAGCCCCGGCGGGGCTTTTGAAATTAAGGATTTGGAGGTTTTGCGATCACTGATAACTTGATAATAATATAAAACAAACCACTTCTATCTGCAACTTTTACAATCACTGATAACTTGATAATAATTTAAACCAGTCAAGTTGTAGTTTCAATATCTGAGAATAATACATGGGTGCGCGGAAATACCAGCTTTATTTCGAGTGTTGAACATGATATCTCACAAGTGAGCGCAGCGAACGAGTGAGATGTCATGTTCAACACGAAAAATAAATCTGGTATTTCCAACCACCCATGTATTTTTCTGTTTATTATATAAAGGAGAGTCTTTGAAAAGCGATAATTTTTACAGAAAAGCGATAATTGAAAAGCGATAATTTTCACATGTGAGATTATCATGAATAATTTCACATGTGACTGTGAGATTATCATTTTTATCAGTGCTCGAAATCTCTATAAAACACTATACATTATAATAAAAATTCATAAATTTGAACCACGCTAGAGCATGACAACAGCAAAATGCTTTAGAGTATGATGCACAATATTTTGGGAGGTGAAATACATGAACAATAAATCAGAGAGTGTTTACTTGAAACTCACTGGGGGGGGGGGCAACACCCCTGATAATTGTTCATGAGGAATTTCAGGTAGATTTCCAGTGCACTTTTAGGTAAATTTAAGTAGATTTGCAGAAGATTTTCAGGGGAATTCAGGTAATTCTCAGGACATGAGAAAGTGAATTTGCAAAATAACTGTATTTTCGGAAAAATTATTATATGCCCTGAAAAATTTTTGTGCATCTGGAAACATTTTGGTAACCCCCCCCCCTCTTCTATCTAACCTCACACACCCCCTGAGACGAAGTGCTCGCAACGGCAGAGAGTATACATCTTTTGAAAACAGGCGAGGGGTTATTGCATGCATGTATTTCTAGTTAGCCAAAATTATAGTACACAAAATTATAGGGCTTTTAAAATACAAAATTTAACAGAAAGCAACGAGGAATAAACCAAATAGTCTAGGACCTGTATATGAGTTTGTATGCGATTCATTTAGGACAGGTAATCTCAACTGTTTTAGGGTAAAATGACCATGGCGGTCAACATGGCATATGTGCCAAAACCTGAATCCGGGACGAAAGTCCTGAAAATGACCCCGCCCTGAAACGGCAGTGTCGACATAGCTCTAACTTCTGAAAAGGAAAAGCGATAGCCTTTCTGAAGTGCTTATAGTGTTTAGAAGGGTTGCTTTTAGGGGTGGTCATTGGAAGAAAAAATTTGTCGAAGTATAATATTTTACCAGAAAATGACTATGCACCACCCCAGGTAAATTGCTGATTATGCACAAAATAACTAATATGCCTGGCAGAAATTAAATATTCTTATTTCCTAAAAAAAATTATCATGGGGTGAAAAACTAGGCTTAATTTAATCAGGGGCGGATCCAGAATTTTTCGTACGTTAGTCAAAGTTTTCGTGGCGAGGCACCTAGGGGGGGTCTGTCCCCCAGGAATTTTTATATTTTTAAACCTCCGAAACGCAATTTGCATCACTCTGAAAGCAGCTTCAACAAAAAATTAACTTCACGAAATGGGAGATAATTATGGCAACTATCAGTCTGACTGACTCTCACAACTCGCTCCTTAGGGAAAAGTAAAGGAGAAGTACTTGCAGAAATGTGATAATTGTGGAAGATGTTTCATTTTATCAAATTACGGATTGCTAGTATTATGTTTAACTATCTCATGATAGTACTACACTCATTTTCGTTGCCTAATAGCCTTGTTGAGTCATTGATCACTTGACTAGTAATCACTACAGTGTCATATTACTCAAATAAACATATCAAATGAATATTAAAGTCTTAATATTCAAACCTGACCTTTATATGCTAGGTACACTGTATTAATGCATTTATATAGATTATCCTCCATATTAATAGCCTTCTGAGTTCTGACGGACCTTCAACCGCAGAATTACAAATATGCAAATTTGTTGTGTAAATCAAAATTCATAGCTAAATCTAAATCAAGATACGCGTATTCAAGTTACAATTTTGCATATGCATGGCGCGCATCTTGTTCGCTTATAAATATTGTTATGCTGTCTAAAACGAAATAAAATTTACATGATATCACATTAAATTTACCTTATTGCACTTCAGAATAAAGATCTCATGATTGCCGCCAATACTTCAACTCAAACAGTCAAACTGTAGTTCGTGCTATTCGTGGCGCTTATGCGGCTTAGCAACTACTCACTGAATGTCAAACTGTAGTTCGTGCTATTCGTGGCGCTTATGCCGCTTAGCAACTACTCACTGAATGGAACTCTCCGATATTTAGCGTTGATTTTCCTCCCAAGATCAGCGCAACAGTCTTGTAAGACAGCTAAATCATTCACCACAAATGCGGATTGAACCGTTTCGTGAATACTACAAGGACTGTAGTCTGGAGCAGCAGACATTTCCGAATTTTCCGTAGATATCTTTAAATTGAATCTTTCGACAAAGCTACAACATGACACTTCGAATGAGCGCGCGCTCGGAAAGACTTTACCACGCGTCAAATATTAATGATATTCCGACTAATGGAGCGCCCCTGACTTTTGTAAATCGGTCAGAACTCCCCACAGATCAGTCAAAATCGCAATAAATCGCTTGTTGCCATGGCAATAAGCGTCTAGACCAATCAAAACACTGGATTTTGACTTTTTGACTGACCGACTTTGCGTATGTCAGCTGCTCATTGACTTGACTAAGCTCGTCGGCTCAACCACTGTATGAAATTTGATCACTGGACTACAGTTCGATTGGAATGTTAATTGCTAGCGCTGCATGATAATAGATACTGGACTATTATAAGGTGTCGCTGCATGATAAAAAATAACTGGACTATTGGTCGAATATTTAAGACTTTAATTAAGTTTGCAATTTTTACGTTAGTCGCGTGACTGGTTTGACGACCCCTAGATCCGCCCCTGAATTTAATATAAATATTGTTGATTTCATAAGGATTGTCATTGTTTTCTTTAAATATAATACATTTTATTTCACTTACCCCCCACGAAAACACGATTTCAGCCATATTTTGCCTTCTTGTTTGCTTTTTATCGCCGAATCTCGCAAATATCATCCAGTTATTGTACTTTTACATAATCATAAATGGCTGAAGAAGATTTCAAAGAAGGTTTCATCCACTTTTGTAACAGTGCAGTGTATTTTAACTTCGATATTGTGTCCTTCGATATTCCGCCAAATTGCCGCCATTTTAATGGCTCGCCGCTTCTCTGTCTGATAAATGCAACTTCTTCGTTTCCATATGTATTTAGATTACAGTATCCAAGAGTACTTCATTGTAGAATAGTCCCAATCCAAAAATTGGCAACATTTGTCCCATTAGGAAGGAAAAATCCTCCCGTATACCATTTAGGTTCAAAATAAAAAACAAATCATTTGAAAGTCACGCGCAATCTTCGCGAAAACTTCTCGTGGACACATGACAGGGGGGGTTGAATATTTTCACGAATATGTTCGCCACCACAGAAACATAACTAAATATATTGTATTTATTGTATTTTTATGATTTATAATAAAAACAATAAATATTTGCGTAGTTTTGTCATAAATCATAAAAATACAATAAATACAATATATTTAGTTATGTTTCTGTGGTGGCGAACATATTCGTGAAAATATTCAACCCCCCTGTCTTGTGTCCACATTTATTTTGAACCTAAATGGTATACGGGAGGATTTTTCCTTCCTAATGGGACAAATATTGCCAATTTTTGGATTGGGACTATTCTACAATGAAGTACTCTTGGATACTGTAATCTAAATACATATGGAAACGAAGAAGTTGCATTTATCAGACAGAGAAGCGGCGAGCCATTAAAATGGCGGCAATTTGGCGGAATATTGAAGGACACAATATCGAAGGTAAAATACACTGCACTGTTACAAAAGTGGATGAAACCTTCTTTGAAATCTTCTTCAGCCATTTATGATTATGTAAAAGTACAATAACTGGATGATATTTGCGAGATTCGGCGATAAAAAGCAAACAAGACGGCAAAATATGGCTGAAATCGTGTTTTCGTGGGGGGTAAGTGAAATAAAATGTATTATATTTAAAGAAAACAATGACAATCCTTATGAAATCAACAATATTTATATTAAATTAAGCATAGTTTTTCACCCCATGATAATTTTTTTTAGGAAATAAGAATATTTCATTTCTGCCAGGCATATTAGTTATTTTGTGCATAATCAGCAATTTACCTGGGTTGGTGCATAGTCATTTTCTGGTAAAATATTATACTTCGACAAATTTTTCCTTCCAATGACCACCCCTAAAAGCAACCCTTCTAAACACTATAAGCACTTCAGAAAGGCTATCGCTTTTCCTTTTCGGAAGTTAGAGCTATGTCGACACTGCCGTTTCAGGGCGGGGTCATTTTCAGGACTTTCGTCCCGGATTCAGCTTTTGGCACATATGCCATGTTGACCGCCATGGTCATTTTACCCTAAAACAGTTGAGATTACCTGTCCTAAATGAATCGCATACAAACTCATATACAGGTCCTAGACTTAAGTCTTCGGAAGTTAGCGCTATTGCTGGGGCTGGAATTGGTGCTACAGTTGTATTTATTATAATGAAAATGTTTTTGTAAACATTATGTATGTCATAAAATGGCTCTCTATAGGGGATACAACAAAGGAGTAAATAAAGTTGACCCATCAAGTGGTAGTGTGTTTGATAAGGATGGATTTACCATGAAGGGTGACATTGAGATGGACGGTAATGAAGTAATGGGTTTAGGTGCACCTACAGATGATACGTCTGCAGTCACAAAGAAGTGGGTGGATGATGAGATCGTTAAACAAGCTGCAGGTACAATTCAACCAGCAGGGTTTACAATGACTGGGGATATTGACATGGGAGGTAATAAGATAACTAATCTTGATAATCCTACTAATCCAGGTGATGCTGCTAGTAAGAGTTGGGTTGAAGGTAGTCGTAGACATATACATGTAAGTTTATCCGGTCTTATCCTTACGAATGATCTTAATATGTCAACAAATGAGATAAAGGCTCTGGGTGATCCTACAACTGGAAAGTCTGCCGTTAATAAGGACTGGGTTGTTGGAATGTTAAATAAACCACTTAATATTGCTGGTGACATTGACATGAAGAACCATGAGATTAAAAATCTTAAGGATCCCTCTGAGTTGATAATAACTTTGTTAAAAAAGGTGGAATAATGCAAGGAGATGTGTCTATGGGAGGCTGGAGACTGTTTGATATTATTAACCCCAAACTTGATAGTGATGCTGTACCAAAAAAGTGGATTGAAGATAAAATATCTGCGCTAGATTCTACGTACGCTAAATCCTCAGGGTTCACAATGACAGGAACTCTCCACATGGGTGGAAATACAATAGATGGTGTTGGGTCTTCTCTTAGTGATTCATCAGCTGTTAACTATAAATATATAGTATCAACTTTACGAGGTGAGCGTTCTATTAGTGATGGACTGTATCTTAAAAAAAATGGCGCTTCCCTAACCGGTAACATGAACGCAAACAATTTCCAGGTATATTCCAGTGCAACTCCTGACAGTTTAAATTCACTTGTTACGAAAAAGTGGGTCGAAGATAAGATTAGTGCTGGTAGAAGTAAGCGTGAGACTTATAGTGGTCTTACACTATCTGACGACCTTGACATGGGAAACAACGAAATAATAAAATTAGGTGCTCCTACAACTGATAATTCTGCTGTATCTAAAAAGTGGGTCACTGATCATGTTAGTGGAAGTTCAATTAGTAGTAGCGGCTTCACTATGACAGGTAATATTGACATGGGAGGTTATAGTATTACGGGTCTCAAAGGTGGGTCGGTTGGGGATACCAGTGCACTTTCCGCTAATACTATATACTCCTGGTGTAAACAGTTCCTGAAGCGTAATGGTGGTACCCTAGCAAGCAATCTTGATATTAACGACTACGAGTTAACTAGGGTAGGTGATCCTACTACGAATGGTTCTGCTGTAAATAAGAAATGGGCAACTGATGAGTTCATGAGTAGTAGAGGTGGACTGGTAAAGGGAGATTTGGATATGGGAGACTCAAGTGGTATTCTTGATCTAAGGGATCCGGTAAATGATAAGGATGCAGTTAACAAGCAATGGGTAGAAAAGAATTTCCTAAAACCTTCCTCAGGTCTTGTACAAGCAGTGGCTGATAAGAGATACGTAAGAATAAACCGTCACATCTACGCAGAGTGGATTTGGGGATATCGTGGTGTATCAGTTGCAGCAACAAGGTACTATGCTTACTGTCAAGATCAGATTCACCTTCATGGAGAACAGATACTATTAATAATATGACAGACCTCAACCTTGAGTCAATTACTATTAAATCAGATTTCCCAACTTTTTCAACTGTTTTAAATATACCCTTAGGACTCATCCTGTGGGCTACTGTATGGGAAAAGCAGTCTAATGGAAAATTTACACAAGTCAAGAAGGAAATCGTTCTCAGAACAATAGACTTAAGAAGACTATCACACACTTGGTTCAATGGAACCTTCACAAGTAACGGCGGAAGTACAGCTTGCTACGTATTCAAGGGTAATAGCATGTTCTATTTAGGAAACCAAGCTGAGTTGGTAGATAACACGCTAGCCTGGTGTATTATAGTTAAACCAGAACACTCAATGCCAACTGGTTCTAGTATGGACTTGTCTTTTTGCTGGTCACTTCGATATTCAGAGTCCGGTGTATAACATATGTTGTATCATAAAGTATCATGTCAAAGTGGCGCTCATGCTTCTCCTGTTTGGGTAATATCTGTGGCTGTCGTAGGAGGTCTAACAAAAATGGGAAGGCTGGTGACATAAATTTCTCTGTATCCAATGCTATTAAGGTTGAGGTGACCACACAGGGTAAAAAGGATGACACCAACAGTGTATCCGGACTACAAAGGCACACCCCCTTGTGTACCCCCAAGGAGAAAATAAAAGTTGTCGAAAAGGCTCTGGAATAGAGGAATCGGACGATATTAGAAAAGTGTAGGATTGCACTTAGGATAATCGTATTAGAGTCTCAGCTGGACTGGTAAGGTGATCCCGAAGCTTTGAGATAAGTTAAATGAATAGCAGTTTCACATTCCAATTAAATGGACCATGGAACTGCTGAAGTCTCGGGAACCCACTCGTTGAGGTGCGGGACCATTAATTTTAATATAACAAAAATAAATAATTCCCACTAAAGGTAAAAAACTAGTGGTCTAGAAAAAAAAGCTGGTGATCTAGAAAAAAAAGCTGGTGGTCTAAAAAAAACTGGTGGTCTAGAAAAAACTAGTGGTCTAGAAGCGGCAGTTCCTATACTACTTATGATTATACAATTTGAATTTAAACTAAATTAAGTTTGGCTTAAAATTATACCTACCTGAATATGGGGGTAAATATCCAAAATCGTTTGTTGTTGTAATTAAAACATTAAAAAAAGCCTTAAATAAATGTGGTCTGTACATTAAACGCAAAAGATCTTTTGTAATAAGAACTTTAACAACGCTGATGGTTATGGTTCCGACTATTAAGCTAGATGCAGCTGGAACTGAGTTACAGTACAGCGCAAGTGCATCCCCACCAAACATCAGTGGATCCTGACACTTTTATCAGGAACACTGCCCCCTGCGATGTCCTTTCATGGGCTTTTTACATTTCCGACATCGCCTTACAGATCTTTGCTAATCCTGTTGCTCAGCTGCAGCAGCTGCAATTGTACTTTCAAGCAATGAACTTTGTTCAGCTTCTATAATAAAATTTAATGTATAGAATTGATACTATGAAATTGATTATTTGATCAAAATTTGGGGAAAGCAAAAAAATTTCCGGAGAATGTTGGCGCAGGGGAGGGGAGGGCGAGGGGGATTGGGGGGGGGGGTCAACGTTATGTTTTCGAAAACAAAAGTTCCCAAAATATTTCGCAAAACAACATTTCCCAGAAATTTCCATAATTTAGCGAACAAATCCTTCAATTCCAGCATGCCAGGGCCCCCTTCCCCGCAAGTTGCACCCCTTTTTTCACCTTTTGGGGGTGTTACACCCCACCCCCCCAGATGGCATGGCCCTGTATGGGATTAGACAGGTAGGTGTGCAGAACAGCATTTTCATTGAAGAACAACATTTTCATTGACTCATTAAACTCATGAACCATTTTAGTTTTATTTAACTTACCATATGTAGGTGGTACAGCAATCTCCCGAACAACCTCTTCACCAAACTTGTATTTTGGGTAAATAACATTGTAGTAGACTGTTCCAGCCTTGGTTTGGCGTTTCTCTCGCTGCACATTTTCATTAAAGTGCATGATGGCTAAGATGTGCCTAAAGATAGAAAATGTGTTTATTACTGGGCTACTGAAACTTCAAAAAAATTCAACGAACCTTTTTTCGTATTATCTGAAGGTTTTCCATCATTAAAGGCAGGATTCGAAATTAACTTTGTGCACCTTATATGAATCCACCTCCTATATCTTGTACAACTGTGAGATATTCTACATGATTAATACCTGCAATATGTTCCAAGCCATGAATAGTGAGTCATTTTGGGATGCCAATGGTTTAGGGTCGAGTGAAATCCCTCCAGGCAGCTAGTTTGGGCATCAGAAGAAACCATCTTGATATCCTTGATTGTTCTTGTTTTCAAAAGGATCCCACACACTCTTTCATGGGCCTGAGTACCTACATGTAAAAAATACAGTAAAATGTTACCACTATTACAAAATAAACAAATTATTGAAAACTTTTTGACTGGCTTTACCCCCTACCTCCAACACAAGTTTACTTAGGGACTTTGAGCTATAGCTCCCTCAACAGAACTACTACTCTACCATATTTTGACTGCAGCCTCCTACCAGATAAAGCTGGATATCTCACTGAATTTTACTCATCAAATGAACTGCTGCAAAATAATGAGTTATTATCTACAGTTACATGATCACCTTGTTTAATCCAGTCACGTGGTTCAAGTGGCCCATGAGGACAATTAGCATAAAGGGAATCTGGATGGTTGGTATGGAGATTTGCAATATGTCTGATCACAGACTTCCATTTTGCTATAATCAGGTCACCAAAACCTTGCTTTGTAGGGAGGGCACACCAGTACAAATGAGTACGGATAGCTTTCACCCACACCAGCAACTTTTCATTTCCTTTCTCTTTTCCAGCTTTTATTAGTTTCTTTGTGATTCCTTTCACGACATGCCATAGGTCATTGAAATGGCGAGTGTCAGGTTGGCTTTCACGTATCCATTTTGCGATGCCCTCATCCCTGTCGCTTACAAACGTGGAAACTTTTATGCCCAGATTTTGGAGATACTTGAAACAGGATTTAGCCCCAGCCAGTTCCATCGCGTTACTGTTCCCTGTTTGATTTGCCTTTTGCAGATAAGAAAACATAGTTATATTTAGCATTGCTTTTAAAAAGATGTTTTACTATTTGAGAGCTAGTGTATAAAAATAATGCTTTTTGCAATAGACAATATATTTTGCATAATCAGGTGACTATAGTATACTGCAATCTGAGATTATACCTGCAATAACTCAAAGTGCACCAACTTTGAAATTGAATTACAAAACATGGTATATACTCCATATTTTGCATTGTGCCCCATTGAGTCGAATCGGCCCTCTCCCGATCATTCAACAGCACCTGTCAAACCCTTGATTTTATCCAGCAAAGCCTTTTGATATTTTTCCCAGTAGAGAAAGACTGCTGGAAACAGGAATTTCTTTCGACCCAAATGCGCACATTATAGAGATGGCAGATGGCAGTAAGGCTAAGGTTGTGACAGGTAAGGGCGTTGCGAAGGTTAAGCTATATGACGTAAACGGAAGTTCTCATGATCTAATTTTAAATAATGCGCTTTATGTCCCATCGTATCAGCAGGATATCTTTTCAGTCAATGCAGCAACAGAAGGGGGCGCAAGCATAAGCCTAGATAAGCATAGCAAGAGTTTTAAGAGCTCGGATGGTGCAGTTTTTAATATTGAACAGGTAGGTCGTTTATATTACCTAAACGGTATTTCATCTTCCAAGAATAATGCGGGTACAATTTTAGGGTGGCATAGAATTCTAGGGCACTGTAATTTTTCAGATATTCGTAAGCTTGAAAATGTTGTAGATGGAATGAAGATCACTAGTCATAAGGAAGTGGAATGTAAAACATGCACACAAGGTAAGATGACCCAGTCGAGAAATAGGACACCTGATAAGAGAGCCAATGCCCCATTTGATTTAGTTCATTCAGATTTAGCTGGACCAATTACTCCAGGTGGTAAGGATGGTTTCAATTATGCATTGTCTTTTGTGGATGATTACTCTGGTGTTATCATGATATATTTTTTAAAGCATAAATCTGATACAGTCGAAGCTACTAAACAATTTTTAGCAGATATTGCCCCTCTTGGTAAAGTGAAATGTATCAGAAGTGATAATGGTGGGGAATTTATTGGGCAAAAGTTTAAGTCTCTACTCCGAGAGAACACAATTAAACATGAAACGCGTGCCCCATATTCACCCCATCAAAATGGCACAGCAGAAAGAGCTTGGCTTAGCTTATTTAATATGGCAAGGTGTTTGTTGTTAGAAGCCAAGTTACCCAAAATGTTATGGACATATGCTGTGATGGCTTCAGCATATATAAGGAATAGGTGCTTCAATGACAGATTGGGCAAAACCCCATATGAAGCCTTAACTGGCATAAAGCCAAATCTGAATAATATGCACGTATTTGGTCAGTATGCTATGCATATGTGCAAGGTTCTAAGAAGCTTGAACCTAGAAGTAAGGAGGGGATTTTTGTAGGGTATGACAAAAATAGCCCTGCATATTTGGTGTACTATCCAGAAAGCATGAAAGTTGAATGAGTGAGATGTGTTAAATTCTTTGATTCAACTGAATTTGATAACGAGAACCATCAAATTGACGAAGAGGTTGTCTCACTTCCCCGCAACACTTCTTACGGTGAGCAACAAACTGGAGCTGATGAGAACATTGAACCAGCTATTCCACCAGCAGAGGGTGAAGTAAGTAGAGTAAGGTACCCTACCAGGACTCACAATAAACCCGCTTACCTAAGTGAGTATGTTGTAAAAAGTATCACTGATAGTAGCGCTAATATTGCAATAGATTATTGCTATAGGATGAATGACATCCCAGCTTGTTATTCACAAGCAGTAAATTCACCAGATTCAGCTCGGTGGAAAAAGGCAATGGATGAAGAATTTGACTCTCTGGTAAGTAATGAAACATTTACACTTACCATGGTTCCACCCAACCGCGAGATAGTAGGTGGAAAATGGGTGTACACAATTAAATCAGGTCCATTACCAGAAATGTGGGTCAAGATGGTGGACATGACAAAAAATTACGCAACAAAATGGCGTCCGATAATGCTGGGATTAGTATAGGCATATAAGAACTTTCTCAAAAATCGCATGAATGAGCCGCAAATCACGCTTACTTGGCATCGTTTCACATGCTATGCTGATTCAGGAATCTTTTAATTCTAACAACTATTTCTGGAATAAAATACACTTACTTCCCGAGATCACTATTGATATCACGTTCACCAGCATAATGACTCCTTATATTGCATGTGAATCTGACAATACACGCCACAAACGCAGCCTGGTGTACGGAAATATATCCAGCGAAATCTTGAGCTTGGCATCGGAATTGTTTCAATAACATTCAAAGTTTATATATTAGCCAACAAAAGTATCTAAATTCCGCAGGAAACTACTTCCAAAATCCTCTAAACTTAGCCATTTTATTCATCCACACATGCCACAAGAGGCCATTTTTGTCAGCACAACTACGATAAAATTTTCATACATTGCGTTTCGTCTCCGCCAAATTTGTTTTCAAATTAATTATGCTCTTCCCAGTCCCTTACCCTGCCCATCACGCAAATTTATGCACATTTCTTAGCTAAATACATTTATTATACGTGCGTAAACGCGTCAAATCCGGAAAATACTTCTTCGATCGTGCCACAAATAGTGGTTCTGCTGTTGTAAAAATGTCAGACAATCTTACATTAGTTAATCGCAGTAAAATAAAATAGAATTTAGCCATCAGCACTGAGTTTCGTCTTCAATATATTAACAACACGATTTTTCTTTGAAGACTATGAGCCGCCATTTTGTTTGTATTTTTTGATGAATCATCATTTATGCGTAAAACCGCTGGTTACAATTGCGGACGCAAAATGTCCCACATTTCTGGTAATGCCTAACGACGAGGAGACATATAAGGCTAGGTTTGAACATTGAACATTGAACATTGAACATTTATTTAAACACGGTAAAATCTTCAGTGTAGAATAAAATACAAAAACTATTAATAAATTTCACACATTACTATATACACACTAATTTCCTAACTAAAATGCACTGTTTTCCAAGATTGCCGTGTGGGGATCCCATTATAATGTCAAGAATTGATTAATTTCATTTTTGAAATGCCTCAATGATTTGGACGTACGTGTAGTTTGAGGAAGCGCATTCCATAAACTTGCTCCACTGTAGCAGAAACTACGCTTCATAAAGTCCGTACGTGGTTTTGGTAAATTTAGCTTCATTTCTGCATTTCTTAAGTTATAATCTGTGCTGCGAAATGTAAACATGTTTTGTAAATACTCTGGCGTTAGCTTATTGATGGTTTTAAACATTAGTATAGACTTGTGCTTTTTCCTACGTAAGGAAAGATTGTCCCAATGCAGTTTCTCTAAGAGAATGCTAGAGCTGACATCGTAGTTGGATTTCGTAATCACTCTAGAAGCTCTATTCTGCAATTTTTGCATTTTTTCACATAATGTTGCGCCAAATTCGTCCCAAATGGGACTACAGTAATCAAAGTGAGGTTGAATTATAGCGTTGTAAATTTGGATTGCTGTTTCAGTTGATATAAATGGTTTTATTCGCTTAAGAGCACCTATAGCGGAAGAAATCTTTTTACACTTCATATCAATGTGTTTAGACCAAGACAGATTTTTATCAATAATTACACCTAGTGATTTTGCCTCATCAACTTGTTTAATCACATGACCATCCAGGTCAATATTGATATTTTTGTTAGTGTGCGCATGCATACGTTGTCGAGATCCTATTATCATAAATTCTGTCTTGGCGATATTAAGGCTTAATTTGTTCGCTTCCAACCAGCTTTTCAATTTTTTTAATTCCGAATTAATAACATTTTCTAGTTCAGCGATAGTGTTGGCCGCATAACTAATGTTCGTATCATCAGCAAACATTCTCGGTACTGCTGCACTGAGACAATTAGGAAGGTCGTTAATATACACAAGGAAGAGTAATGGTCCTAAGTTACTTCCCTGTGGTACACCACGTGTAACTGATGCAGATGATGACAAGCAACCTCTAACATTACATTTCTGAGATCGACCGGTCAAATAAGACTGAAACCATTCGAGAATTAATTGATCCATACCGTAAATTCGAAGCTTCCGCAGCAATATCTGATGATCAATAGTATCGAATGCTTTTTTAAGGTCGATAAATATTACTCCATTGAAGAGGCCATTGTCAATATTAACTGACCAGTTACTAGTGGCTTCAAGAAGAGCAGTAAGTGTACTATGTAACGACCTGAAACCGGACTGGCAATGCGTTAACAAGCTGTTAAAACTGAAGTAATTATAAAGTTGCTCAAAGATTAATTTTTCGAAGATTTTGGCTACAGCTGAAATAACTGATATTGGTCGATAGTTATTCGGATCATTCCTTTTTCCTTTCTTAAATATTGGTGTTACTCTAGCCATTTTCCACTCGGATGGAAATATGCCAGTGTTAATTGATCTGGCAAATATATCAGTTAATGATGGTGAGATTATTGCAGCTGCTATTTTTAACAGCTTATTAGGAATGTTGTCGAGACCTGGAGCTTTTCGTTCGTTAATTTTACTCAACAGAATATAAACCATATCAACCGTAGGAGGTCTAATGGAAAATCTCTGCTCAGTTGATTCTAAATAGTCTTCAGGGTTGACGTTAGAAATGGGTATCTCTGAGGCTAGATTCTCACCAATATTTAAGGTACGTAGCGAAAGGCTATTCCCAAGTCCCAGGTGTGGACTACCATGAAACATTTGCACCAACAGCTCGGATGAGCTCAATTCGAGTATTAATGCAGCACGCGGTGCAAAACGATATGATTGTCCATCAGATGGATGTTAAGGCAGCATATCTAAATGCCCCCATTGATTGTGACATCTTTGTTGAACAACCTAAGGGCTACGAAAAAGTGGGGGGAAATGGTAAGAAACTTGTTTGCAAACTCAATAAGTCTCTGTACGGTCTCAAACAGAGTGGTAGGAACTGGAATGCAACACTTCATAACTACTTGGTGAAGGAAGGGTTTATGCAATCCCAGGCTGACCCTTGTGTCTACCACAAGTTTGTTGATGGTGATGCCAGTAAGTGCATTATCTTGATTATTTGGGTAGATGATTTACTTATTTCTGCAAGTAACTCTGATTTGTTACAAACGGTGAAGGGAAATTTAAGTGAAAGGTTTAAGATGAAGGATTTTAATTAGGAATCTTACATTGGTTCTTAGGCACTGAGTTCAAATGTTCTGATGGTATGATAGAGATGAACCAAACTCGCTATATTGAAAAGGTGTTAGAAAAATTTGGAATGAATAATTGTAAACCTAAGACAACCCCATCTGTTCTTGGATTTGACAAGGTTATTGATATGGAATCAGCTGTCTTAGAGGATCCCAACTCCTATAGGCAGATTGTTGGAAGCCTTATTTATGTCATGACAGGTACAAGACCAGATTTGTGCCACATTGTGACAAAGTTATCTCAACACATGTCAAAACCTACGGCAGCAGCTTTAAATGCAGCAAAGCATGTTCTTAGGTACTTGAAAGGAACGTCTGTTTTAAGTTTAAAGTTCAGAAAAATGAAACAACCTTTGGAG
>CACRXK020000582.1:320-75555 GCA_902702795.2 Paramuricea clavata
GGAAGTCTATAACTGTAACGCCATACCACTATATTTCATTGTACAAAATTGTAATCAAGTAAATGTCGCAAAACGAAGACTCAAAATAGTATGACAGAACTACAAACTGTGTGAGTGTCCGTATGCATATACATATATTAATAAAAGCTTTAAAAACATTACCTCATGTTAATATTATTAGTTGACCGCTTTAGGCTATATAAGTATATTATATAGCTACATATGTATAAGAAGCTTTAAAAGCAGTATCTCATGATATATATTATATAAATTTTAATATTAATCCTTTTAGGCTATGTAAGCATTATTATATATAGCTTTTAATACGCATCAAAATATCGATTTTAGCAACAATTTGAACATAATTTATAAGGGATGGTAATCTTAATTTCACGATCCGTAACCCTATCTTACCAGTGGTACCACTGGTACCATTCGACATTATTTTCAAGGGTACCCCAACTGCCATGACCCTTGGTTCACGGATGCTAAGCTTACTTTCACGATCCGTAATCATATCTTACCAGTGGTACCACTGGTACCATTCGACATTATTTTCAAGGGTACCCCAACTGCCATGGCCCTTGGTTTACAGATGGTAAACTTACTTTCACGATCCGTAACCCTATCTTACCACTGGTACCACTCGACATGATTTTTAAAGGTACCCCAACTGCCATGGCCCTTGGTTTACGGATGGTAAACCTACTTTCACAATCCGTAACCTTATCTTACCAACCGTACCACTGGTACCACTCGACATGATTTTTAAAGGTACCCCAACTGCCATGGCCCTTGGTTTATGGATGGTAAACCTACTTTCACGATCCGTAACCTTATCTTACCAACGGCAACCGTACCACTGGTACCACTCGACATGATTTTGAAGGGTATCCCAACTGCCATGGCGCTTGGTTTACGGATGGTAAACTTACTTTCACGATCCGTAACCATATCTTACCACTGGTACCACTGGTACCACTCGACATGATTTTGAAGGGTACCCCAACTGCCATGGCCCTTGGTTTACGGATGGTAAACGTACTTGCACGATCCGTAACCATATCTTACCACTGGTACCACTGGTACCACTCGACATGATTTTGAAGGGTACCCCAACTGCCATGGCCCTTGGTTTACGGATGGTAAACGTACTTGCACGATCCGTAACCATATCTTACCACTGGTACCACTGGTACCACTCGACATGATTTAGAAGGGTACCCCAACTGCCATGGCCCTTGGTTTACGGATGGTAAACGTACTTGCACGATCCGTAACCATATCTTACCACTGGTACCACTGGTACCACTCGACATGATTTAGAAGGGTACCCCAACTGCCATGGCCCTCGGTTTACGGATGGTAAACTTACTTTCACGATCCGTAACCATATCTTACCACTGGTACCACTGGTACCACTCGACATGATTTTGAAGGGTCCCCAACTGCCATGGCCCTTGGTTTACGGATGGTAAACGTACTTTCACGATCCGTAACCACATCTTACCACTGGTACCACTGGTACGGATGCACTGTACAATAGACACAAATCGACAACAATACCGATGGTAGATGGTAGATTTATGAAATTTACCATTCGTATCGTATCGTGGTATTGGACCATGTTCTCAAATCATTGAAAATCTGCACCTGCCCTTCCCTCTGCAAATTTCGGGCAAGTCCTTTATGAGCCCAAAATTATACAGCACATCCGAGAAATTATAAACATTTAAATTGAACATATAATGATGATACGAAATGGACCTATTCCCTAATGAACAAAATTTTGATCTAGACAAGTCTAGGCAAAAAATTCATCACAGCTTGAAATAGCATCACAAAATTAGTAATATTCCGAAGTTTCGTTGCGAAATGTTGTAAAATGAGAATGGCTGCCTGGTATAGCCCTGCGAAGTTTCCCGTTTTTCAATCATTTTGTATTACGCACGGGAAATTGATACCTTTTTTCAGAAAGCGGTATCAATTTCCCGTGCGTATTAATAAAAAAATGACTGAAAACGGTAAATTTCGCAGGGCTATTATCGGCATTTTACAACAATTCGCAAAGAAATTCGGAATATTACTAATTTTGGATGCCCTTTCAAGCTGTGATGAAATTTTTGTCTAGACTTGTCTAGATCAACATTTTGTTCATTAGGGAATAGGTCCATTAGAAGTAGCATCTAAAAATCAGCTTATCATCTTCATGCTAAGAACGCGGAAGTGGATCCGGACTTAGACGCAAGACTGCGCAATAGTTATTCTGCAATAAAGTGCAAGCCAGCGAAAATCTAATAAAAAGATTGCCGAAAATAAACTAGACTCGGCAAATTGCTTTCGGATTTTTCGGCAAATTGTTTTCGTAGTCATCGAAAATATTTGAGTGGCTCGGAATAGAAAGTAATGGTTATAGCAAAGATTTTGAAAAATTTGCGAAAATTACGGAAGAAGTTTATAAATTAGCTGGAATATTTGCGGAAAAATTTTCGTATGTCCAGAAAAATTTGTTCTGAAAAAATTTTCGACCTCCCCCGCCAACAGTATTCGGGAAAAATGTTAATTAGCGACTGAAATGCTGTCGGCAAATGCGATAACCCCTCCCCCCATTCTTTATCCTCTTCGATACCAATCTCGTACCCTGCAGAGCAATACCTGTGCGCGAGCTAGGATGGCATTGGCTCTGGGGAAATTGAATTTTTCCTGTGCTGTGATTGGTTTAACGTTTGTCAATCGTGCATGCCGACAAAGAACCGGAACCCCTAAATTTAGGGGTTCCGGTTGTCAATTTCCCCAGAGCCAATGCCTTCTAAGCTCGCGCACAGGCCTTGCTCTGGGTACGAGATTGCTTCGATACGGCCCTGGGTGAACGTTCTCTGCACTCTCCGTTCTCAAGCTTACCCATATATACCTATCACTTGCGTGGGTAGGCTGTTCTATATATTATGAACTCTTTCTTAGGAGGCCATGTATTATTACCAGCTCATTTCTTTGTAATAATGTTCTGTTTATCTAGAGTGGCCATGTGAAGCTAAACCCTGCCGCAATGGTGGTACATGTTTGGACTACCGTGGGAGTTACCTGTGTGCTTGTGCTAAAGGATGGGCAGGCAAGAACTGTGAACAAAACGTTGGTAAGATTAATCAGAACAGTTTCCGTATCTTATTTTGCCAGGATCGCGCGATTTAACTCTGGTCGCGACTTGTTAGCTGTGATTTATTAAACTAGGGTTACACGTGTGATTTCGGTCAAATTTAATCGCGTTGCCGGTGTCCCAGGATTTTCGCCCCCCCTACACTTTCGCCCCCCGGGGGGCGAAAATCCTAGGAATTTCGGCCCCCTTTAGGAAATTCGCCCCCCTTTAGGAAATTCGCCCCCCTAGGATTTTCGTCCTCCGTTCAATATTTCGCCCTTCCTAACAGTTGCATGGGATAATTATTACATGGCTTTAATCATTTGAAATCAATATCAATTCAAAATTGTTAAGACAGAGCTTGAAATAACAACCGGTCACCGAACGGCAAGGAATTGCTTTAATTGCAAGGATTGCCTGAAAAAAGCAGGGAAAGTCATGACTGCCGATCACCATGATCGTGAACTTTGGGAACGTTTATTATTTCAAGCCCTGCATGTAAGAATACAAATTTACAATTACATGTATCGAAAGGGCTTACACAGTTACAGTAGATCAATAGGACTTATGACGCTTCACAGCACACCATGCATATTTTGCATTTCAGTGTTAATCCTTAAACTCATTGTTAAAAAGTAATCACCGTGGTGGTTATTGTAATTATTGGTATTGTTTTGCATCTACGTTTTGTCGTTATTGGAAAATGTGTGGCTTATAAGTTGTCACTATTTTTTACTTGCATTATTTCAATATAGTTTGTAAATCTCAGAAGCGAAGGGTAAAACTTGCCAATAGGCAATACTCCAATAATATACGTTTCAAAAAAGACGAATAAGCTTTTCGTTTTGCAGAGTTACATTCTCAAATGTTTAAGGCACTAATAAAGTCAAAGTATCATGAAATTATTTGAATAAACCACACCACATATATAATGCAATTTTCTTTGCGGAAGTCAAGAATCAAGATTACATCACTATTAAATTAAACACTGACATGGAAAAGTTGATGATTCAACGGACAATAGTCAATAAGCTTCCCAACACATTCCATAGATTTTTTATTAATCCTATAGTTTATTGTTAGCAAGTGATTAGTCACTGATTACTGTGGCGGCTATTGTTAACACTGGTATTGATAAAATTTGCAAGCGATTGTTTTTATAATATGTTATGTGAATGTAAACTGTCAGAAGAATACGACAACATGATTTTATCATAGATATCTTATATGATTTTATGCGATCTCTGTGGGCAATGGTTCCACTTTAGATGTGTAGAATATGACACTAGTCTAAGTACCTCAAATGAGTGGTTATGCAGACTGTGCACACCACCAGCTGCTAAGAAGCTTAAAATGTGTATGTGCATGATTTTGTTTCCTTGTAATAAATAAATCACCCAATAAATCTTTTCAACTTGCAATCGTTTTGTTTTTAGATCAAAAATTCAAAATTTATATCGGGGGGGGGGCGAAATTCCTTAGGGGGATTTGCCCCCCCCCCCTGGGGGGCGATATTCCTAGGAGATTCGCCCCGGGGGGCGAATATCCTAGGAATATCGCCCACCTTTTGAGAGGGGGGGCGAATCTCCTGGGGGGAGGGGGGGCGAATATCCTAGGAATATCGCCCACCTTTTGAGAGGGGGGGCGAATCTCCTGGGGGGGGGGGCGAATCTCCTGTGACACCGGCGCACAAGAGAAGTGGCAACAAATGCAATGATTTTCTCGTCCGGTAAGAAAAATGCAAAACCAGAGTTTTACAAATCGAGGCAAATTTAATGATTTCTTGACTTAATTTAGCACCCTTAATTTTAAACCCGAGTTTAAAAGTTTGATTACTGTGGAGAGATCGACAGAAACAATTAAAATATTATCTTGTCAATAGACTGCTTAAAATACTAATATGTGCTTAAAGGTGTATGATTTCGTAACGTTTTAGTAATTAACTGATTTCGTTATGTATCAACACTTGTAATGGGTAAAGTTGGAGATCTAGATATATCTTTTACTAGTCCACGGCATTGGATTTGCCGTCCCAAATACATTTTTCTAGCCAGTCCACTGAAGTAAACGGCGATCTTCATTGGCTGGCTGACTGACTTGTAAGTTTTCCGGCAACTCAATAAAATTTGACCCTAAATATAAAACTATTGTACTGATCTGGCTACCAGGACAGTAGTTTCACAGTAGACAATCACAATCACAATCACAATTACAATTACAATGGCATGCAATAACAATAAACAGTTCCGCTCACTTAAACTCCAGCATAAAATTGAGATGGCGATGGGCTTCTATAGATTTTGCTTGCTACAAACTCGAAGCCCACCATCGCCATTTCAATTTTATACTAGAGTTTACGTAGGCGGAACTACTTATTGTTATTGCATGCCATTGTGGTTGTAATTGTAAACCACTGTCTTAGTAGCTATATCCGTAGAATAGTTTTATATTTAGTATCACTTTACCAGTCGAAGACTGCAAACTGGCAGTCGAAAACTGGTATTAGAATAAATTATACGATCAGAGAACGTTTCAGAAACTTTTTTTACAATCATGGTCGCGCATCTAGCATTTTGATTTGAAATTTGACGCGTTGCGTTGCCGCTATTAGAGAGTTTAAGTTCGACTTCCAATACCAATACCAATACTAACAACATGTCATGCGTATGCTTTCTGCTCGCAAGAAGCACGAGGACAAGTGTATTGGAAGTCACCACTACCGAAGTCGGCCTTGTTTTGGAAGTCGGGGGAATTGTAAGATAAACTCATATAAATCGGATATTTCATAATTTTTACGATACATGCGAATTTTTACGATAACATGTAAACTATTTGTTTATTCCGATCTATCGCCTGAGTCATATTTTAGTAGGAATTTTAGCTCAGCTGCCGTTTAGTATACCGCACATTTTCGGTGACGATTAATGTGTTTTATACTTTATCTGTCGTGATAACTTAACGCTTTAGAATTCCCGGTACCAAAATGAGAACGGAAGTGAAAACATTGGTATCGGTATTGGTATTGGAAGTTGAACTTAAAGTCTCTATTGGAACACCGCGGAAAAACGTCTGCGCATGCGTCAACCTTACCTGTAATAGTATTGCGAACTTGATGAGAAGCTGTTCCGAACGTTTCCGAAGGCTCAAAATGGCGGTAAAAAGGAGTGACTTTATTGTGCGTCTTTACAGCCAGATTTCGAGTGCAAAAATAAACATGTCATTCTAAAAACTAGGAATAAATACAGCCAGAAGGTTCAAGAAATTGTATTGTACAAGAACATGAACTAAAGGTGATTGTTGACAAATTTATCGTCTGAAACATTTTGTTTATCAACTAAGCAACGACAATTTCCGAATTTTCGTTTGAGATACATTTCTTCAAAAAAAACTGTGTCGCCAAATATAAAACATTTTCTTGTTCACAATAATTAAACTTTAGGATTTATTCTACAATTTGAGTGGGTTAAGAAGCTTAACTTTTCGAGAGTTTTCTTAACTTTTTAGTTTGAATTTTTGATTTGAATAATTTTGCAAAAATTTTCGAAGTCGTGTCCGTTAAAATCAACAATTTTTTACATGAATTATATTTCATTCCATACTTTAAATGCCAGGACGCTTTCAATTAATGTCTAGTCTACCCATTTGCTATATTTTCTCGTTTGTTTTACTAATTTTGACCAATTAATAAGCATGTTTTTGTTTTAGAAATTGATATTCAAATTCCCCGCCATATTTTCATAATTTGGTGCATGCGCAGACGTTTTTCCGCGGTGTTCTCTATTGGTGGTAATATGTCCCATGACCATTACAAGGTGTCCCAAAAAACCCGAAAACTATTGAAATAAATGTATTGTTAGCATTTGAATGCCTCAGCACTCTGCTGAACCCACACGTGCATCAAAGCTTGACATTAAGTACATTTTATGCATAAAGAAACCGTTTAAGAAGCTGCTTTAAATTCCCAAGAGCAGAAAATCGTGCACTTTACAAAGATATTTTAATTTCTTATCAAATCACTATTTAATATATGCACCGTTGTCAATATTTTACGCATCTTTGCGTTCAGCTTAGTGATAGGGCACTCAAATTTTAACAATATGTTATTTCAATGGTTTTGCGGTTTTTTTGGGACACCTCGTGCAGGAAAACCCAAAATCATTGAAATAACGTGATATTTTGGGAAAATTTTCTGTCCATGGAAAATTTTCTTGAGTGGAAATGGGCCTTTACAAGCTGCAATGATTTTCAAGCAACTCGCAATAATAGGGGACAGAGGCATGCGAAGAGACTAGGGTGAGGCGCTATTTGGTGCCAAATTTTAATTATACTGGGGAAAGCCAATAGGAACTCTCCAAGCTATAAACATTGCTAGAAAAGTTGCATGAAGCCATGTTACACGCTGCAATGCTAAAAATAATTAGTACAATCGTTGCCAAAAGTAGAACCAACTTCTACTCGGTGCAATGCTTCATGCAACTTGTCTCGCAAAGATTTTGACCATTGCAAGGCATGTTAAACGGTGCAATGACTCGTGCAACTTGTCTCGCAACGCTATTGCGAGACAATTTGCATAAAAAATTGCACCGTGTAACAGGGCATTTACTGCCAGGGCATTCAAATTCTAGCAATACGTTATTTAAATAGTTTTGGGGTTTTCTGGGACGCCAAATGTTATACCGTAGGCTATGTAATAGTATGTTATAATTATGACTGCTATATTCTTTTATACTTTTAAATTTCATAAAAATATTTATTGGTTTGTTTTTGCAGGAAATTGTGTGCCAAAGAAATAAGAGAAATGTCCGAGTTGTGGACAGCGAAAAATAAACGTAGCATAATACTGTATGTATACAACACATATAATCATAACTGAACTGAGGCAATCAGAATAGTTCTTAGAATGTCAATAAATGTCTAGTTTTGTGATAAAGTAATTCAATAAAATGATTTAACATAATTATTATGCGCAAAGAATATTGCTGGGTATCTTTTCTTCAAAATGTGTTGTATTTGCTTTGAAGAGAATCTTTGCATAGACGGAAAACACGCACCTTTGCTTGCCCTTTGCTTGCCCTTTGCTTGCCCTTTGCTTGCCCCAGTAGCGAAGCACGATTTTCTGATGAATTGGACTTTTTTGATCGGTAAAAAGTCAACCTTGTTGAAAAAGCTGCATTTCTTTCCCATATCATCTCAGGTTCTCGACATTCCATCTTATAAAAGTCAGGAGAGGCAGGAGCGCTGCTAGGGGGCTAAACCCAGTTGTAGACAAGAAGGAAAGAAACTAAATTTTTTGAGTGTCACTCAGTGGCGGAAATTTAATTTTTTTTTTCGGGGGGGGGGGCAAAGCCTCCTAAAGTTCCGACAAAACTTTCAAATTTCCGACGTACCCCCCATTTGCACTCGAAAAGACTGTTTTTAGCCCTCTTTTAGGTCAAACTTTCCGAAAATTTGTCAATTTTCCGTGAAGGTGGCGGTCGCCTCCCCCCCCCCCCCAGCCTGGTGTCACTGATTAAAAACTAATAATTGTAGTTAACATTTACAGAAACATACGGAAAAATTACGGAACATTAAAGAAACGATGCTACATTAACCGAAAAGAGAATGAAAATTTTAATGTGCGGAACATTTTTTTATTTTAAAGGACCGGTCATTATTTATGGCAGGGGTGGGGGCCGAAAAGAAAATGGTGGGTAACTGAAAAATAATACTTGCTTTAGGTGGGGTGGCCAAAAAATCCTTGCATGCAGAGGTGGCCATGGGGTATGGCGCCGGCTGTTCTCAACTCTCGTACCTAAACCAAACGAGCTCGAGAGCACGGCTTGTATGGGAGTTGATGATTGCAACATTCAGTTCTATCGTTAAAATTTCTTCTTGTTTTTGAATTTGAAAGGATCGAATTGAATTTATCAGATATCAATTATATTGTTCTATAGTCTGGAGCTCTTAGCTCGCAAAAAAAACACAAAGCACTTGTATTTACGAGAAAATTCGCTAGTGTAAAACCGACTTCAACAAGACAAACCGGTAACCAAAGTTATGTTTCAGGCCAGCCATGTGCAGAAGAACCATGTAAAAACGAAGGAAAATGTAGCGATGTTGGAGGAAACGTCTCGTGTTCATGCCTTGCAGGGTATTATGGGGATAGATGTGAACAAAAAGGTACTCAACATGTATACTATTTTCTCTCGTTTGAGGGTTACAATCATTGGCATAAAATTATATTGTTCTATAATTAATGCATCAGAGAAAATGCAGCATATTTTATAACCGAAATAGATATCGATTTTGTTATTTGTCCATTTTGACATATATCCATTTTAATTAAAAAAAATTTCCTTTTTGTTATTTAAAAAAAATTCATTAATTGATCCATAAATTAAAACTGAATGAAATCAATTTATTGAAAGTTGACGTCGCAGGAATTTTCCGTATTGTCCATGCAAGAACAATGTATAGTCTTTCGTGCCTTTCAAGAAAAATCATATTTCACATAAGAAAATTCTCCAAAACTCAATACAATTGAAAGCAAGGAAAGCAGCAAATAAAGTGTAAAAAAAATAAGCCATAATTATACCGTATTTCGTCATCATTTTCATAAAGTCTTAATTTAATATAACCCAAACCACCATCCCCTCCCGGTACTTACTGGCCCATCCATTTTTACTGACTTTTGTTACCTATTATCTCTTCCTTTTACGGAATGCCAATGACTGACATAAGATAATAATTATTTGCTTTAGAATGCAAACAACCATTACGCCTTGGTGTGGAAAATGGCGAGATACCTGACTCCCAAATATTAGCTTCGTCAGAATATGATGCGAACCATGGAGCAGTTAATTCAAGACTGAACTTCCGGGCACAAGGCAGACGCCAAGGCGCTTGGTCGTCAAGACGTAATGACCTCAACCAATGGCTTCAAGTCAACTTCGTGCGTCAGGCTACTGTAAATGAGATCTTAACGCAAGGTCGCAGCAATGCGGACCAATGCGTGACGAGTTATAGTGTATCATACAGCAACGATGGTCTGAATTTCTTTGCCTATCGCGTGAATGGAGTGGTAAAGGTATGAATTAATAAACGTTTATTCCTCGAAATGATATATACATTTTACGGCTAGTGTGTGAGTATGAAACGTTCAGAGATTTTTGCAAAAATTAAACTGTTATCAGTAACAAAATCACAATTTAACAGTCAAATTAAACTTACCTGTCAGGATTTTCCATACTAAATCAACTCTTATCGTTTCTTTAAAAATTCAAAAAAATGTTTTACAACTAAAATTTTATGTTGTTAAACGATTTCAAGAAGTTTCGGGAAATTGAGATTTCATTAGTGACTCATCTGCGAATTTTCCAAATATGTTCGCAAACATGTCGTGGTTGAAACTTGAAAGTCATACTTCATCAAACGTATGAGTCAGAAAATAATGTACTGTTTAATGCCTCAGTGTATTCGAATAAATAATATTACAATATGATCAAAACCAAGGAATCGAAGAACATTTCATTCTCTTCTAGCCTTCCCATTTGCTCTATTTTCTAGTTTGCTCTCCGACATATATCTTTACTTTAGGAGTAATTCCATACGTATACTTCAGTGGAAATGTGAAAATTTGCATGCATGCATGCGGGCGCATTTTATCGAGTAAACACGAATTCCATTTCATCATCACAAGCTGAATGAGGAGGAATATTGTGGCGTCAGCGATAATTTTTATACGCAAGAATACAAATCGGACATGTCAAACCGCAATGTACCTAAAGCCTTTGGTAGCAACAACTCAGTCAGTTTATTATTTCCTAAAGTAAAAGAATTTAAGTTGATCTTTCTACTGTTCAGGTTTTCCGAGGCAACCGTGATAGGAGCATTGTTGTTCGTCAAAGTGTTTCTCCCGTCATTGTTACAAAATACATCCGCATTCATCCGAAGCAATGGCATGGGCACATATCCATGAGGGTTGGTTTCCCTGGTTGTTTGAAAGGTAATTTATAAGTGTACATACAGTGGTCTCAGAAAACGTGAAATGCAGTACCCTAGGTATTCGAGCATGCCCCCGTAATTCAACATTTTACTGGCTACACCACTGTTTTTAGGGGGCGGGTTATACTACTTTTACACGATCCCTAGGGGAGGGTCACAACTTTTCCAACTTATAAATGGGGGAGGAGGGGGTGTTGTATTATTTTCATCAAGTCATTGAAAATCTGCACCTACCCTTCCATCTGCTAATTTCTGGCGAGTCCTTTCTGAGCCCAAAAGTGTTTTATATGTGATAAAACACGACTACAAGTGCTTTAAATGGCTTAAAAAACGACTCAGCTTATAAGAGTTCATTGGCGAAGTAATTTTTAAAATAAACTTTGTCTAAACCGAGAAAATCAAAGCTAAAGTTTATGTAAATTAACATGATTTTATATCATATATATAACCACGACACGCTTATGATTTTTCTTTGTGTTTTGCTCCTGAATTATTAATGAGTTTTTTAAGTATATAAAAGCAACGGGCTCCATGGGGTTACCAATATTTTAAATATTTATTCGAATATCTGTACTTATCGACTCCTGACTAGTTTACAAACTTGCAATAAGGCCACATAAAATAAATTCCTTGATTCTCATCACTACACTTTGAAAATGTCGAAGAGGCAGGAGGTTTATATTTTATATTTTACATTTATATAATTTAATATATATCAATAAATAAAAGTGTCACAAACTGAAATAAACATATTTCTCCACGAACAATGACTGGCCCTTGAACTGAATGCGAAGTTCCGTTAAAATGCAATGAAATTTCTTTCAAGGTTCTATTTGTTTGAAATTGGCAGTTTAAAATGGCACTAAAAACTCAATATAAAATATAAAAAACTTAACTGTCTTGAAATATTTTGTCGGGCGGTACATTATTGTATAACAAAATATAAAAAAAATTCACGCGGCTCTTAAAATACAGTAGGGCGGTGATCAGCCTAGACCTAGGCCTTCTAGTCTTATTTATATTTTTTAATATTCAGCGCTTTTTCACATGAAAAGACTGGGACTAGGTGATTTGGGGGCGGGGCGGAGGAAGCAAGCCTAGAAGGCCTAGTGGATTTCCCAACAACAAGGCCAAAACTGCCCTGAAACTGCCCTGGTTGCGAAATGCCCAATTATTGCGTTCTCGAACAGAATTATTTGCAACTTAACGGCGAATTTAAACCGATACAGGTAAAATAAACTCATTTATAGCATAAACTTACTATTTTTATTTGTATACACGTCTAGAAAATCGGGTTTTTTATCATAAAGTTCGAAGCAACACTATTATTTAATATATGTTGACAAGGTGTAGCGAAAGCACAAAATGAGTCCAAATATATACCAAAAGTAGAATCTTTCATGAAATTTTGTCTTATACACAACTACATTAATATATATTTTCTCAATTTTGGCAAGAAGCAGTCTTGTGTTTGTAAAATATACAAAATAAAACGGATACATATATTATTAGCCCGTACAGTACTGTATAAAAAAACGTACATTATTTTGTTTACAAATGGTATATACAAATAAAAATAGTAAGTTTATACTATAAATGAGTTTATTTTACCTGTATCGGTTTAAATTCGCTGTTAAGTTGCAAATAATTCTGTTTGAGAACGCAACGATTGGGCATTTCGCAATCAGGGCAGTTTCAGGGCAGTTTTGGCCTTGTTGTTGGGAAATCCACTAGGCCTTCTATTTTTTCGCTTGCGTCAGGCTTGTGTCCTTCCTCCGCCCCGCCCCCAAATCACCTAGTCCCAGTCTTTTCATGTGAAAAAGCGCTGAATATTAAAAAAATATAAATAAAAATAGAAGGCCTAGGTCTAGGCTGGGCGGTGATGAGAATCAAGGAATTTATTTTATGTGGCCTAATGTGAAATCGACAACTTTCATTGTATTTTTAAGTATTACATGTATGTGTCAATCATCGTTGTTAATTATTGCAAAATGCAAAGTGGGCGGAAGGCGCTTTTGACAACATTTTCATCAGACCTACGTTTCGCCCTTTCCGTCGACGAATTTTAGGGCGGGTGAAACGTAGGTCTGTTATAAGGCTAATATAACCCAAACCCCCATCCCTTCCCGGTACTTACTGGCCCATCCATTTTTACTGACTTTTATTACCTATTATCTCTTCCTTTTACGGAATGCCAATGACTGACATAAGATAATAATTATTTGCTTTAGAATGCAAACAACCGTTACGCCTTGGTGTGGAAAATGGCGAGATACCTGACTCCCAAATATCAGCTTCGTCAGAATATGATGCGAACCATGGAGCTATTAACTCAAGACTGAACTTCTAGGCTCAAGGCAAACGTCAAGGGGCTTGGTCTGCAAGACGTAATGATCTCAACCAATGGCTTCAAGTCAATTTCGTACTTCAGGCTACTGTAACTGAGATCTTAACGCAAGGTCGCAGCAATGCGGACCAATGGGTGACGAGTTATACTGTATCATACAGCAACGATGGTCTGAATTTCTTTGCCTATCGCGTGAATGGAGTGGTCAAGGTATGAATTAATAAACGTTTATTCCTCGAAATGATATATACATTTTACGGCTAGTGTGTGAGTATGAAACGTTCAGAGATTTTTGCAAAAATTAAACTGTTATCAGTAACAAAATCACAATTTAACAGTCAAAATAAACTTACCTGTCAGGATTTCCCATATAAATCAACTCTTATCGTTTCTTTAAAAATTCAAAAAAATGTTTTACAACTAAAATTGTATGTTGTTAAACGATTTCAAGAAGTTTCGGGAAATTGAGATTTCATTAGTGACTCATCTGCGAATTTTCCAAATATGTTCGCAAACATGTCGTGGTTGAAACTTGAAAGTCATACTTCATCAAACGTATGAGTCAGAAAATAATGTACTGTTTAATGCCTCAGTGTATTCGAATAAATAATATTACAACATGATCAAAACCAATGAATCGAAGAACATTTCATTCTCTTCTAGCCTTCCCATTTGCTCTATTTTCTAGTTTGCTCTCCGACATATATCTTTACTTTATGAGTAATTCCATACGTATACCCCCAGTGGAAATGTGAAAATTTGCATGCATGCATGCCAGTAAAGTTATGTTCTACTGTCATGTACGATTCGTATTCGGGCGCATTTTATCGAGTAAACACGAATTCCATTTCATCATCACAAGCTGAATGAAGAGGAATATTGTGGCGTCAGCGATAATTTTTATACGCAAGAATACAAATCGGACATGTCAAATCGCAACGTACCTAAAGCCTTTGGTAGCAACAACTCAGTCAGTTTATTATTTCCTATAAAGTAAAAGAATTTAAGTTGATCTTTCTACTGTTCAGGTTTTCCTAGGCAACCGTGATAGGAGCACTGTTGTTCGTCAAAGTGTTTCTCCCGTCATTGTTACAAAATACATCCGCATTCATCCGAAGCAATGGCATGGGCACATATCCATGAGGGTTGGTTTCCGTGGTTGTTTGAAAGGTAATTTATAAGTGTACATACAGTGGTCTCAGAAAACGTGAAATGCAGTACCCTAGGTATTCGAGCATGCTCCCGGAATTCAACATTTTACTGGCTACACCACTGTTTTCAGGGGGCGGGTTATACTACTTTTACACGATCCCTAGGGGAGGGTCACAACTTTTCCAACTTATAAATGGGGGAGGAGGGGGTGTTGTATTATTTTCATCAAGTCATTGAAAATCTGCACCTGCCCTTCCATCTGCTAATTTCTGGCGAGTCCTTTCTGAGCCCAAAATTGTACAGCATATCTTGCAACAAATAATAAACATTTAAATTGAACATTTTTATGATACCTTTTTAAAAGTAGCATCTAAAAAATCACCCTATAATTTACATGCTAAGAACACGGACGTGTTTACGGAGGTAGACGCAAGACTATAGCAATAGCTATTCTGCAATAAAGTGCAGGCGAGCGAAAAACTAATAAAAAGATCGCCGCCGAAAATGATCTTTATCCGTACCTTGTTGACAACTACGTCTCCAGCTGTCCTACGTTGAGAGCGCATTAGTTGTAAAAAATAAGGACCGCAGGCTCACATTCTCAGCTGACTTGCGGTGAAAAATTGAAAGTTTTGCATTGTGCGCAGAACTGGTCAATTTCTGTAAGATGTCCGTTGACAATACGAGCCTGCACGAGTGGGAGAAATTTTGCTAAATTTGACCAGCGCGGTATATTATTAATCAGTTCTAATTTGATATTTTCGGCAATGATCGCCGAAGGCTACAAGTTACAATTGCGTTGCCGCACAAGACATGATACATGTTCGATTTCGTGTCTCGCATCGGCAACGCAATGAAATTTGACCGGTGTGTTGCCGCTATTGGTGGTAATATGTTCCATGTCCTATATGTTATAATTATGTCTGCTTTATTCTTTTAAAATTTCACAAAATATTTATTGGTTTGTTTTTGCACGAAATTCTGTGCCAACGAAATGTCAAAGTTGTGGAGGCGAAAAATAAACGTAGCATAGAATACTGTATGTACAACACATATTATCGTAACTCAACTGAGGTAATTAGAATGTCAATAAATGTCTATTTTTGCGATAAAGTGATCCAATAAAATGATTTAACATAATTATTATCCGCAAAGAATATTGCCGAGTATCTTTTCTACAAAATGTGTTTTATTTTCTATGAAGAGGATTTTTTGCAAATTCCAGACTAATTTGTGTATCATCGATGCATTACACATTAAAATATAGCTTCTGCAGTCAGGACTGTAGCGACCAGGGGGGGGGGGGAGGGAATCGCACACCGCCCTCAATAATTCTGGATAATATATTTCAGTTAAATTTGAGATAAGTTTAATAAGAAATTCAGGTAACTATCGTGTCTGAAATCCGCGAAGATTTAGAATGCAATATAAGACTTAGTTTAATAGCGCATGGTATAGACTGACCATCAGCATACCCTGGTTGCCAGAGTTCTCGTATCTTTCGCCTCATTCGAGGGTCCTGAAGGGGGGTCCCAATCCCATTTCCCACCTGAAATTTTGGCAAAATCCCAGTCCCTGCAGTCGGATTTATATTAGAAATCGCAGTCCATGCTATTGAAATCCCAGTCAATAAAAAACCCCGTTATTTATCGGTAGAATAAACAGTTTTAAGACCATTTACAGTCGATTTCACGAAACTTTGACCACAAATTTTCCGAACTTCGTTGCGAAGTTCACAAGATTGTTGCGAAGTTCAAAAGTCCATAATGAGATTCACAAACCAGTTCGTAAACTACGCATTTGATTGGCTTCTTTTACTTCACGGACCAATCAGGGACTTTGTTTACAAATTGGCTCGTGAATTCCAATATGAGCTTCCGAACTTCGCAACGAACTTGCAAACTTCGCAACGAAGTTCGGAACATTTGTGGTTTCGTGAAATCGACTGTAAGCCACCGTGTGGGTGCGCCGTTAGGCCATGGGCCGTTGTGCGAAAAAGTGATTAGAAAAGCAATTTCGTGGCAACCCCCTAGGGAATAGATTTTCTGTGGTTCAATGCATAGTACCATAGATGCTGAATTACCAAAAAAAGTTCCCAAGCAAAAAACTTGCCAAACACCGAGAAAACGGGTGATCAGTAATTATCCACTATTAAATTGTATTACAGCAAGAAAATGTGAAATTTTGTATTCAATTACAACAAAAATGACTTGCATCATCAGAAAGCTTACAAAAATCTACACATAAGACATTTAAACAGTTTTTTTTATATCTCAAATTGTTTTCGAGTTATACGCTGTCAAAAACGCGTTTTTGACCTATTACCCAGTCCTTATTGCGACATTTTGGTCCAATTTTCACATTTAAACAGCAATAACTCAAAGACTATTTGAAGTATCAAAAAACTGTTTAAAAGTCTTATATGTGGCTTTTTGTAAGCTTTCTGATGATGCAAGTCATTTTTGTTGTAATTGAATACAAAATTTCACATTTTCTTGCTGTAATACAATTTAATAGGGGATAATTACTGATCACCCATTTTCTCGGTGTTTGGCAAGTTTTTTTACTTTGGAACTTTTTGTGGGAATTGAGCATCTATGGTACTATGCATTAAACAACAGAAAATCTATTCCCCAGAGAGTTGCCACGAAGCGAAATAATTTTGGCCAACGGCCCACGGTCTACGTGTGTGCGCACGATTTATCCAACACAATATTGATATTAACAGAACCTTTATCGAAGCAAACAATGCGTTGTACGACCCCAACACTAAGTGATTTCGATCCACTCTTGCAAAACATAGACATCTGGTCATCAGTTCTTAGAACAAACGACGCCTTAATGCGTGGATTTCCCGGCTCGACGAAATCGATGTAAAATATTTCCAAGGAAAAATCGGCGAATCCTTTCTTTTTGCGGCAATCCTCTATTTCAGTCTTGAGACGCATTGTTTTCGCTAGTTCTCTTGCTGTACATTGTAGAGAGATCTCTAGTTTAAAATTCTCTGTGTGTATTGCAGTATTATTCGTTGTAATATATTTGATTTCTGCAATGACAGTTCGTTCGTTTGTTTCCGACATGACGGTATTTCTTGTTGCGCTTTGCCTTTGAGGTAATACTAAGGGTTAAATGAAGTAAATACCGGAAACCAGGCATATATTCCGCTGTGCATCTGACTTGGGGACACGCATAATCAGAAAACCCAGAATTCCGGGCGCCAGAGTATGCCTGTTCGAAGGTAGTGCTGTAAATAATATAGTTAACAACAAAAATCTTTACCAAAGACACCAAAAACTGATCTTACGTATTTTAAAATACTTAAGGGGAGGGTCAACCCAAAAATTGATTGAAAAGTGAAAAAAAAATTTTTGTGCTAAAACAGAGGTTTAGACCTTTGTTTAGCTATTGCAGATTGATTTACGTGTATTTTCTAAATTTTTCTGTGTTTTTGAGCCGTTTTTACCAACCGCATGTATATTTCTCTTTCGTTGCCATGGAAACTGAAGAGCATTTTTTTAAAATTTTGGCCGCTCCTTTGTTAAAAATCTACTGTTTTGTTCAAAATTGAGAAGAAACTACAAGTAAGGCCTGCTGGCTTTGTGTTCAGCGGTGTTCAACACAAAAATTGCATTATGGGACACGAAAGCACGCTTTCACGAGCCCGCTCACTGATGTCAGTTGATTTCAGAAGAAATTTTCCTAGTTCAGTAAGCTTTTCAACGCGTAATTGTTGGTTAAATGGTTGGGAAAACGAAAAGAAGCGTTTATCGAAAGTCAAGGAAAGGTCGTGGCGTTAGTAATGTATGAAAACAAGAGCGTGAAATGCCAGAATCTTCATCAACTGTTAGCGAAGATGTCGGCCATGTTGGGAACGTACCGAACGTTAATACTGTACAATTGCCTATTTAAAAATACTGATGAATCTGCCAGTGATTCTGATGAAATATCGACACCCACAAGTGCTTCAAGAACAAAACTAAGCCAGCATATGCTCAATAGTGTGCTGAAAGCGAAGGAATAGCCATTTGACCATCCCAATACAGACTTGTTGATAACTGGACAACTGTCATCTGCTCTTTCTGACATCCACATGTACAGATGTGAACAAGGTAGGCACTGTGACTTGTTATTATTAAATGTGAACAAGGTAGGCACTGTGACTTGTTATTATTAAATGTCGCTGAATTAATTTCAAATCACTTCAGGTTTTTGTAATGTAGATAACACTGCTAAATATCTTTGTAGCCCATAATAATATTCAGCATGTTTATGTGATAAGCTTTAATTAGTGCCAATGTACCATTAGAATAAGCTTTGGTATCCATTAATTGTAACACTTCGATATAGGACATTTGAGGCTTGACGAAGGAGAAGATAGAAGACGGGTTAATGTCAAGGTTGAGAGTCGAATCCAGCACATGCGACAATGTAGAGGTGTTGGATACATCTACCAGTGTATCACAAAGGGGAACATCTTTCGACATTAATCGACGACTTGCGTTCAGCTTTATTGAAACGGGTGGCGGCTGCGGAGGTCTGGCTACACTGTGTACCATTATGAACATGCCATGTATGTCAAAAACTGCATATTATAAACAATTATTTGGACCATTCTGCTAGTTGTAGAAAGAGAATGTCTGAGTGAACTGAAAAGAGTGGGTGAAAAGGTTCCTAAACCTGATTTTTGAGCAAAAGCGAAAGAGAAAAAGAGGCGTCAAGGGGAGAACTTATGTTGTACTAGAAGGGAAGAAGTATTGAAGGATGCTGAAGGTACCACATATGAAGCTGGTGCCTTCTAATTACCTTCAGCAAGACTTTGATTTTGAACTTATGTATATAGACCATACATTTACTCATTGTAAACAATCCTCAAACGTTAAAGCCGTTTTCTCAAAATCGCACATTTTACCCTTTGAGAAAGGATATCTCTAGAACGATTTAACCAATTGACATGAAATTTTCAGGATTTATGTATCTTACCATTTTCTTGGGGATGAACAGAGGATTTTTAAGTATATATTTTATAACATGAATTATTGCATAAACATGTCAAGCAAATTTGTATGGTATATTTAAAACCTCGTAATCCGCTTAGTTTTCAAAATTTTCAAAAATCCTCTGTTCATCCCCAAGAGAATGGCAAGATACATATATCCTGAAAATTTCATGTCAATTGGTTAAATCATTCCAGAGATATCTTTACTCAAGCTCAGTCTATCACGAAACCGCATGTTGCCACTTTAACTGCCTGGTTGCCAATAGCAACGCAGTTTTGGTGTCCAAAAATATATTTTTTAGAATCTTGAGTTCATTAGCTATCTGATGATATATAGTTTGCCAGAGGTTTATTGTAAAGTGTCCAGTGTGCAGCCTTTGTTCTGTGAGCCTTAGTTTTGGGTTGACCCTCCCCTTAAAACGTGGAAAAATTGGGAATCGACTCGCATTACCTCAATCCCATTCCCATTTTTGAGGACTTCATTTCCCATTCCCAGTGGCCAAATCACAGTCCCAGCAACCCAAATCGCATTTTCTCACTCTAAAAATAGATCAATCCCAGTTCCCATTTTACCTCTTCAGGACCCTCTTATTCCCGCTCGTATTTATTTTACTCAAGGCGAAGAGAACCTCTGGTGGCACGCGATATAAATCTCACTTTACGGTGGCCCAGAAGGGACACCACTGTCAACAGAGTGATTATCACAAACAATAGCAATTTGTAACAAACTGAATGAGATTTGCTGCAAACATATAAATAAAGCGCTGCAAATAAAATATAAAGCACGCTGCAAACAATATATACAACACGCTGCAAACAAAATGTAAAACATGCTGCAAACAATTTATACAACACGCAACCTCGTACCCAGGGCTTCTGCGCTTATTGCTCTCAGAAGCCCTGGGATAATCCAACTCAGAACGCGATTTGATTGGTCAATGGGAATACAATGAAAGTACCGGAAGTTATTCATTAACCGGGTGATATTTTGGCAACATGTCTGCTTTCACAAGGAGTGTATACAAAAGTTAAATGCCGGTTTTTGCATGAAAATACTTTTTTGAACCAAATTCTGGGCTATTTTGAAAAGAGCAAAAGAAGAAATGGACTATTTGTATTTGTAAATAAGCAAGAATGGCGAACAAAGTAAAAAATTTAATTAACATAATAAAGCGAAATGTTCATTTCTCATTCGAAAATTGAAATTTCAAGTATATTAAATCTACAACTTCAACCACGATATTCAATGTAAATATTACATAATAAAGTTTTTAATACCTTTTTACCTTTATTTGATAAATTGTGTGTTCTATATTATTGCATTTTGTATTGGAATAGGATAAATTATGAATTATACACAAATATTTAAATTTACAAATTATTCCCAATTTGAGGATGCTGGGTGCACTGGCTCTGTATTAGTGCCTATTTATTATTGAGTTATTAGTGCCTCTAAATCTTTAATGTACAAACATTGTAATCTGTTACTTAATACCATAAAGAAACTGTTGATAGCACATATATTAAATGACTATTAATCAAAATGAACTAAATTTTCGACCATTATATAGCATATTTCCCCCAATATTGAGGGAATAATTTCTCATATTTATTTTTATAATAAGCCAATATTGCCCAACTGTGAAGTAAATATTGCCCGACTGGCCTAGTCTGCCCAACAATTGAGCCCAGCCCTGTATGCCTATGACCAGGCCTACAGGTGGACCCCCAACCTGATTGGTCACAATTTTTCTTTCTCCAAAATTTCCCCTCCCCATGTACAAGGATTGACAATTTGACAGTTTGATTAGATTTGAAAAAAAAAACACAGTTATATTGGGTCATTCCAGAAAACACCCATACCACTCCCACAGAGGAAATTGAAAGTTAATCCCTTCTACCCCTTTGGATGTCCTAATACATTTACTATTATCAGAAACAATTTTCCCCCCTCCCCCTCTGAACGGCAGAAATTTCCTCTGTGGGGGGAGTGTGGATATTTTCTGGAACGACCTATTTGAGAAATGCTTTTGCACAAATTTTAAATTTTCTTACAATTTTCTTGTATGTCAGAACACTGTTCTAAGTTGCAACTAAAATTCAGAGGTCTAAAAGGCTCAAGTCAATCCCAGTGATGTAACCAGAGGGGTTGGGGGTGGGGTCAAAATATTTTAAATGTTCTGAACTTGTTTGTAATTAATTAGGGTTGAACATGTGTTAACTGCAAGGTTATTTCAAATCACCAAAACACATTAAAATAGCCCCCCAAAATGGCACTTTATTAACTAGAATTTAAAAAGTCTACATTGTACTATATTAATATACATGGATAGCTTGGGAGTCCAAACTAGTGCAGGCCCCTCCTGGGGATTTCAGTCCCCCTTGAAGGCCTTAATTAGAAATTCTGGCTACATCACTGCTCAATTCCATTGCCAATGATGGTGTTAGCATGATTAGACAGAGTAGGTTAACAAACTAGTGTGTATTATGAGATAATCCATTGAACACCAATGATCTATTCCAACATATAAAATCATGTGGTGGATCCAGCAAAGTTTTTTTGGGGGGTGCTAACCAATGGCGAAACGAGCGCCGAAGGCGCGAGATTTCTAGGGTGGTCCGGGGGCATACTACCACGGAAAATTTTTAAAATTTGGGTCTATGAAATGGATTTTCCAGCACGCAACTGAATTCCTTAACATAAGTTGGTTAGAATTAGGATATTGCACCCCCCCATGCACCCCTGTTGACCAGAGCCTGGGGGGGGGGGTGCACACCAGAGTAAAATAAAAAGTAAGACACAATGTGTAACTTAATAGGTAAGGTTAATGGCCATAACTAAATGATAAACAATATTTTATAATAAACCCAAAATAGTTCAGCACCATTGGTTCTTATAACACTGTTCATTCCAATACTAGAACATCAGCAATTACAGTGCGTCTACTGTAAGTGGGGCCACTTAGAGAACACTAACCAATCGCATTGCAGAACAGAAAGAAAAATCTAATCAAACTAAAGCTCGTCCAATCAAAAGAAAGATTCAGGAAGCCATTAACTGCAATGTTTACTTTTACATGTCTATTTTTACCGTTTGACATTCGTTTATTTGTTCGAATTGTTTTTGCCCTAATGCTGATTGGCTAATGCGCCGTTTGTTGATTTTTTCACTTTCTGTTCTGCAATGTGATTGGTTAGTGTTCTCTAAGTGGCCCCACTTACAGTAGACGCACTGTAACAAAAGTTGGAGTTTCATCTGATGACATGTATGCTTCTAACCATGCTGTCCATGCAGCTATCTGACAGTGACAGTTTTTAATTTTCAACATTGATTCCCAAAGCCATTATTCTCAAGATTTGCCAAAAAGGTTTTCCAAATATTAAAGTGCAGAATTATATTACATCACTCATCACTGTTCATTTTACATTCTTCAAGTAGATGCATGTTTACAGTACAGTATATCTTGTGCATTTATAATTAAATCTTGCAATATCTTGTTCAAAACCCTCAAATCCAAGATAATCGGCAGCCAGCCATGTTACCAGTAAGATTTCTAGTCTGTTAATTTTGAAATGACCAAGGTTGTACTTGAATATAAATATTTATACTTTAATTATTGAATAGCCCCTGTATATCGCTGACAAGGTATGCTGTTGTCGCGATATAAGATGTTCTTTTGCTCGCCAAAGGGCTAATTTTACGCATAATTGTATCTCTAAATTGATCATTCCTGACTTTAAATTCCAAAAGCCACGCGAGAAGCAGTTTAAGACGTCTTTACAAGTCCAAATATATCATAAATTGCAACAAATAATCCATTCTCACTCCTTGCGTAAAAATATGCCCAGTCAGCGTTTTTAGCTGGAGCTACTGTTTACTTCCGCTTCCGGGGGCACCACTGTTCTATGGTGTTCCGGTTTGGATTATCCCAGGGCTTCTGAGAGCAATAAGCGCAGAAGCCCTGGGTACGAGGTTGCCCACGTATAGGCACAATATGTAGCACTTTCCCCATGCACCTTAGGTAAACCCTAGTCTTAAGCCCCGTTTACACGAGCAAATTTTATTAGACAAATTTCATATGTCAAACATATTTTACTTGTGTAAATGATAAATTTGTGACAAATTTATTGTGACAAATGCATTTGAACAAAAGCTAGCATGCTAGCTTTTGATCAAATGCATTTATCAAATGAAATTTGTCAAATAAAATTTGCTCGTGTAAACGGGGCTTTAGACTTTTATGAGAAAATATTTCAAACATTTGAATCAGTATATAGATGTGGATCATTTAGTTGTACAGACGTAATTAGAAATTATAACAATATCAGTACATTTTAGATACTAGGTATTTATATAGTGATATACACATGTATATATTTAGTGTGTTAGATGGTCACTAGTTTATCAGTCAGTGACTATAAAGTGTTTTTACCCTCATGAAATAAAGTTTTTCATTACATCACACATTATGGCCATTTGCACTATAAATACGCGTTGTAGTACATGGTAGCGCCACTCACCTGTTCAAAAAATTCATTAACTCTTTCAGGTGAGGGATTGTGCTCATTCATCATGTGATAAATCTTGTCAAAGTCCTAAAAAGAAGAACTTTGTTAGCGTTTTACTTTTGTTATGTCCGTAGATTTTTGCACCATGTACATGCAATGGAATATTACTGTACCTTCCAGATCTTGATAACTGACTCACTTTGGGTTGGCTTGATTACCCCATCTAACTTATCTGGAAGATCCCTCAATAGCTTTTTTTTGTCCGAACCCATCAGGCTGGTAAAATCGTACACACCACTTCCTTTTCCATCACCATTCCTTTTTTCCCAAACATTGAAAGACACACCACATGCCTGGATACACGTAACAATGTCTGACAGATGTTTGCTTGTCCTATCCTTTGGTGCTTTGTTGCCGTTGCCTTTAATGTCCCATTCTAGAGATTCGTTGACCAAACTCTTTGTCAGGATGTCTACAATTTTTGGTAAAATTAAAATAAACTGTGATGTAGGGGGAAATGGAGGGTGGCGTAATCAACCATGCACTACGTCATGTACCAGTTCTTATCTTTATCCACCATCTAACAGATAAAGCTAAGGATGAATATCTTACATCAAATTCCAACCCCAAAATTCGATTTCCTGTAGGAGGAAACCGGAGAAAACCCACGACTTTCGGTAGAGCGTTGACCGACACATGAATGTGTGGAGTCCGGATAGGGGATTGAACCCACTCAGAGGTAGAAGGTGCTTGCTCTGTCGATTGTGCCACCGAAGCCCCTTACTTTATACATTTTGTGCTATTGATCAATTAATTTTACTATATATTTGCTCTACTTTTTTCCAATGAACAACAAGCCGTCAAATCAAACCAGACTAAACTAAAACAAACAGACAAATTGTGCGTAAGCAGCGATTAGCTGTTTTGGCCCTTTCCAAGTTCAGCCAATATTAGAAGCGCGTTCTTAAAGACATGGCTTTGCTGGTCGATTTTGGAAACGCTTTCATTTACTCGTATTTGCAAGCTCGCTTTAACTGTTACAAAGAAATGTCACATGCAGTAAATTAATAGTAGCTTGCAAATAGAAGTATCCTTTTGCACTATCGGTTCATTTTAAGAATATATCAAATTAATACGTTTACGAAACCGTGCAATATGTTAATTGCACGTCAGCACGTGGGCTCAAGTGGGTTCGCAATCTCGCATTTCCGCATGTTACAAGTCAGTCACTTCACTAAATCAACTAAAGCTAGGCAAAGGGTACAAGAATTTGTTATTTTTAGGACTATTTTTTTGTGATATGGACGACAAACGTGAACAAGGTATGTAGTTGCATGCATATTGACATCGAAATTTCGATACACAATACACCAATCTCATTATTTACGTCGACAAACGTTATCAATATTCATGAGTGCAAAACACGTGGTACAACACTACAGTCAACAGTACAAAACGATTTGCTTCTTTGAATTATTAAGCAAAACAGAGCATGCCCAATTTTGTTTAATACGAGCCATTTTATATTTGAATTAGATCAGCAAAAAGTATTTAGTGACGAGCACCAAAAGCTAAAAAAGGAATCGAGAACCAGGAAGCGAAAGTTGGAAATAGATTTTTCCAAACTTTCCCTGGACAAGGCAGATTCAAAAAAGGCCAGACGAGACGGGAAGAGGAAAAAGAGGAAAAATATCAAAAAGGGCGGAATTTCCCAAACCCCTAAGGCTTCTGCAAGTGAGGAGATTCCTGACATGAGTGGTTGGGACACTGACGTCATAGTCTCTAGTGACTCAGACAGTACACCAGATCACTTGGACCCGGCACTTTCCCCCCCCCCCCTTGACACGACAGAATGGAATGATGCGACCCCTTATACACGGCCATAACGAAAATCCACAGTAGCTGTTGAGGTTTTGATATAATAAATACTAATAAAAGTTTTGATATACCTCAAAGGGTTGCTAGTACAGTTGTTTCATCTGAGAGGAATCACCTGATGATTCCGAGGAGTCACCTGATGATTTCTGTTGGATGAACCAGACAGTAGTCTGTGGCAACCTTTTTGAAGTATATCAAAAGTATACTGTCTTGCTCTATATGTATATGATATTGAGCACTCTATAGCATTTTGCAAACCAAAACTTACTTGTATATATATATTGCAATATGTATGTTAAACAAACTAAGATCACCTGTAATGCGAAGCATTAAATGTAGTTCATCCAATACTACATTTTGAAGTTTAACCTCCAGCAATGGCTTGTGTTGGCATGAAAATTTATTCTTTAGGTGTTTCCCAAAAATCCATTGGTTTAGACATATCCCATCTAAAATTTAAATCCGTATCAAAAACTGATTATGCTGATCAATATTGCTGAATATAAAGACTAATTTCTGACTTAAACATCTGGTTGCACTTAATTCAGTTAATCGGTACCTTAATAACTTGTGTATTTTACACCAAATACAAGCATAATCTGAGGTGGCTCCCTTAAAACCAAGTATCAACAACAAGAACTAAAAGAGAAATACATATAAATATTATAACAAGGCCACATGCATGATGATAAATACCATTGCTACCATTTGTAAGGCTAGGTTCATACTATGTAACCCTAACACAGTACTCACAGGCATAAGCAAATTGGCCAATCCAATAATGTTTGGATATTGTTCCATTGTGCTTGCTTTATGATGCATACTACATTCAGATCAGTACCCAAGTACTGTGTCATGGTACCTAATTATGATGCAAATATTACCTTGTAATCGCCTCCAACAAATATCTCAATGGGCACATTTTTATCCTTGATTTTGATTTGTCCTGCTCTTACTAACTTATTGATGTCATCAAAAATCTTTGAGCATGACCTTTTTAAAAGATCATAGTCCTCATGACCCTTGATAACAGCAACTGTATGATTCCCTATATGAGGAAATACAGAGAAAGCAGTATTTATGATAAAGCTGATATAGCTGGTTTATTTATTAACCCATTGAGTGGGACACTCTTCCCTTGACAAGTAAAATCATCTGGCATTAGACAGAGTAAAAACATAAAGTAGGGTACATCTGGGCATATTGACACTTAATTAAAGGGTTAATTTACACTAATAATATTTGACTATATAAACTGAAACTATTAAAAAGAAACAAAATTATGGGAAAATACCTTTTGATGACATCACACTATCTTCGGCATTTAGTATTGAAAAGCTGATAATGATGAAATTTGTCAGTGTTGTCATCTTTGCCCCATCACCACTGATTTTCACCTTAATTACAGTGTCTCTCAGTTTCTCATCTGACTCTATCTGAAAATTGAAGGTTGTGACATGAGTAATTTTTCTATAATAATATTGTAAACTCTTTCCAAATAGTGAATGAATCTCTGGGGCTGGTTGTTCAAAGGTCGATTAGCTTAACCCTAGGCTAACCTAAAATTCAAAGCAAACTACCCAACAGCTTGTTTATAAATTTGGAAATATTTCTTCAGAAATCTTGTCTGGGTCAGTAGGAGTTTTCTTCTCTGAAGTTTTGAAATAAACAGACTTGCAGAAATACACAAACTAAAACAGCAGGTTAAATTTTAACCCATTAAGCGCCAGTGATCTCCCCTTGACGAGTAAAATCATCTGGCGTTAGACAGAGTAAAATACTAAAGTAGGGTGCACCAGGGTGCAATGCGACTCAATGGGTTAACTAGACACATGGGCAGATAGGCCAGTTAACCCATTAAGCACCAGCACTCTCTCCTTGATGAGTAAAATCGTCAGGCATTAAACAAAGTAAAATACTAAAGTAGGGTGCATCAGGGTGCAATGTGACTCAATGGGTTAAGCGAGGGTTATCGCTAATCCAGCTTTTAACAATCAGACCCTGACGATTAAAAACATTATACAATAACATGACTTCATGAGTGGTATGTAATTACATTACTTATATATCATAACCAAGATTGCTGTTTACAATTTTCCCAGCTTATCCAGGACTCATTTTATGACACAGGCTATGACTGCCCAGGCTAATCAGGAATGGCTATTGTGCAAGACAACAGTTAGCTGACCATAATATAAGTATGGACAGTCATCGGGGCATAATGGCCAGTCTGAGTTTGCCAATGCCATGTCTTATTGTCTGGGCTTGTATTTTAACTCTTAAGTGATTTTAATACCCAAAAACAAAAGTCAACTTTTCCGCCAGACCATCCTCACTGTCAACAATAACTTCTGCAACTGACTCCTGAAAATGGATCTGGTCTGCTGTATATAGTTGGTATATATTTCATAAGTAAACTTACCATCTTTTCAATGACAGTGCTTAACTCGTCATGGAAATTGAGAGCAGCCCCATCCGCTTCCCCTGGCGTTCTTTCGATATAACAGAGCTTGTTTAAATTATCTTTACACTGTTTAACAAGATAGGACCTAGGAAGTTCTTCTCCACCCGGACAACAAGTTAGCTCGTGGTATACTGCTTCCCCAATGCAAAATTTTCCATAATAAATAAGACCTGCTGTATATCCTGCTGTTCATCACCTGGCAGTTCCTTATAGGATTTTAATCTCTTTTCTGAGCTAAAAGATAAGGAATGAGCTTGCCCTGAATCGTCAACCAATTTAACACGGTCCAGTCGGAGTCCAAAAGATTCACTGAACCAAAGCGCTTGCTCCACTCTTGTTGCCAAAGTTTGAAGTTTGCGTTCTTGCTGCCGTTTTCCTACTTCAACAAATGTTTTCCCCTTATCCTCAAATCTTCTTTGGGGCGAAATTTTTTCGATTACATTGTACAATTTGTTGTTCTCCGTTTTAAGTTTGTCAATGTCAACAGTAGCTTTGTCGATTTTCTTTTGGATGTGGCCTACCTGTGTTGATGCTTCTTTACATTTAACACTTAATATTTTATTTTCATTAGTAATCGCCGCATTTACATTTTGAAGCTGCGATACTTGGCTTTGTAAATCATTCACCAAGGCAACAGTACTAAGTTCGCTATGACGAATAGCAACACTCTTCGCTTTTGCCAGGAAATTTTGCCGACTTCCCCCACGTTTCCCGATAAGTTGTTTTGCTACTTTCGCGCAATGTATACGTAGGCATTCATCGACTCTTGAACAGTTCTCCTGAACCTTTAAAGAATACCGTTTGCCGATAAATACGTTCAGTATCTGTACGTACGAGCAGTCACTCAATGTTGTTCGCTTTATATTGTGCCAACTGTTTAGTTGTTCGACCGGAATGTGAAGCGTAAATGCAACTTCTTCAGGTCTAACGTCGGACTTTTTAATTAAGTTTGGGCAATGCTCGCTATCGACAAGTATTTCCCTTCTAAATTTGGTGTTATAATAGACAACCAAGGCGTTTGCCATAAATTTGAATTAAATTTGCATCTCAAAGACGGCCAGAGAAGGATTCTAATTTCCCGCTTCAATGCGCGAAATGTTTCGCAGCAGTAAGTTACCATGGTAACGAGACAGGAAGTAAATATGCAAAGGGTTTGTACGCTGGACAGAAGCAGCGCCGTCTCTAGAAATGTATTATATGAGAAAGCTCTGTTTCTCAGCTTTAATTTGATGTATTGCTCGATGAATTCCGACAAGTATAACGCCAAAAATGTGTGTTCAAAGACAAGACATTTGAGTTCAAGCTTACATTCTCAAAATATATCAGTCTTTGAGTTTAAAACATCGTTCCTTGGTAAAAAAAATGACACATCAAACAACGTTTATTTTAACAAATGACAGCGCTATTTTGTGGTGTATTACTCATACTTCGCAGTGTAAACGGCACAAAATGAGAAGCAATGCTGAGTTACTTGCTTGAGGCCTTTCAATATCATAAAATACGGGATTTTCGTCAAACTTTCACAGGTTAGTAAAGCAATCGTATACATATTATCTCTCCGTCGGTTATGACACATCATTTTATCCAAACAAAACCTCAAATATAGCCTTATGTGACTATTTGGGTATGTAATACCACGGATCAACGGCACAAATTGGAAATATTTTGTAGGTAGTCTTCTATTGAAATTTTTATGAACTATTACTAATAATCTTATACTGCTGTCAGACGCCATGTCTTGTTGTTCGTGCGCGTGCGCAATATCGCATGTCGAGAATTTCCGGCCATGAAACATTTATTCCACTCACTCTCGTCGAATATGAGCGATATATCAGCTCATATTCGACTCCAGTTCGTAGAATAACTGTTAAATATATATAATATATAATATATAATATATAATATATAATATATAATATATAATATATAATATATAATATATAATATATAATATATAATATATAATATATAATATATAATATATAATATATAATATATAATATATAATATATAATGTATAATGTATAATATATAATATATATTGTCATCCACCGTTTATGAGCTGTTCTGCAATCTGATTGGTTGAATTACTCGCCGTATATCAGCTCATATACGTCGAGTAGCGAAAAACAAGATGGCGGTCCAAAAACTACATGAGTTTTGCAAAGCAGAAAAAGGAAAATATTCGCTTTTGAAACATAATAGTACAAGAAAAAACTCTCAAAAAAAATTTGACAGGTTAGCAAAATACATTTATTACGTAGAAATTAGTTTAAATACAAGTTTGTTAAAGAATTAAGAGGCTGTCTCAGTAAGAACCACCTGGTCATTTTCGTTTCAAAAATAATTTTTCCTTAAACCCTGGCGACTGAAAGGCTTTAGTAATACTAGAAAAAAAAACGGGTTTGGATTGCTTCAAAACGATTTTGTTGTTGTGCTAGGAGCAACTTAGTAGTTAGCGGGTCATTTGGCTCTGAAGCGACGTCTCGAAAACTGAAAAAAAGCCATTTTTCGAAGCGCTGTAAAATATTCAATTCGCATCGAAAAACAATAAATCATGCATACATCGATTTATTTCTTACCGTAATTGAAAAAAAGCGGGACTTAGTTGGCGCTTTAAACCTTTACAGCTCAAAAATATAGCCCTTCGTTTGATCATATTGTAAAAATTAGGTGTACGATGTTTGATTTTAAAAAGTTATGACCACTTGAAGTAGCACGTGTGCCGACTGTTTGCGATTTTCTGCCTACTGCAAATACCGTCTTAGTCAATCACGGTTTGTCAAAAATAGAACTTACATGTTCCAGACGAACGGCATTTTTCCATCTGCTGACATTGCTTAATATCTAAGAGTGCTGAAGTCCACCACAGGGCCGAGAAATATCCAGTAAGTAGGTTTGAAAGGTTTGTATCAGTAGAAGCATGATGCATTGATTGGCTGATTGTTGACAAATGAGACTCGTAGCCATAATAGTCCCCCTCTAGCGTCGAATAATGCTGTTCAGAGAACACTTTTTTCGAAATTTGGACAATAACTCATCAAAGCCTTTTATTGTAGAAAAGAGGGACGTTAAACTGTTACAAAAGTATAATATTTGCCTGTTAATGAGGCGGCAGAACGTCAATTTCAAACGTTGTTGTGATCTACCGTTTCCTGGGTTTTCACTTGTTTCCATCCACCAAACTGACATTACGCAATTTCCCAAATTTCCATTTTCGTTTATTTTTCTTCATCAATTTAGTTAGTGTAGGGTCATGATTAGTTTTAGGATAGGGGTTAGGGTAGGTTTTATGGTAGGTTTTAGGGTTATGGTCATGAGTCACAAGTTAAACAGTTAGAAAAATGTACAGTATTTGCCTTTTTTAACAGGCAAATATTGTACTTTTGTAATAAGGCGTGAAAAGGTCAACTTGAACTGCGTGTTGTTGCATAGTCAATCAAGACATGGTCTGGAAACTCGGTGAACTTGAAAGCGCTTATGAGCTGAGATTTTATGTTGAACCGTACTTACACCGTGCACATCCTTTGTTTTAGGTTTGTTAATATAAATAGCATGGTTGAATGATAGATAGAGCTGACACGTTGCTATTGGATGATTTGTCATTATACTAAAAAGCCCTAAAACACAATGTGTTCATTGACCGTACACCGCGTGCACAAAACTGGATAAACGTGAACGAAAAGATAGAAGAAAGACTTTCGCTGAGTTTCCAGACCATGATTTGACAGACTAAATTAGACTATGGTCTGAGGTCCGGTTCGCTTATAATTTCATGTGTCACACGGCAGAATCTCATTAACCGCGGATATAGCTCGGATAGCTCACAATTAAATGTCACAAATCAAGTAACTAGAACACGATCTTAAAGATACTAGAACACGCTCAACTTCTGAAATTGACGAAGAGCATCCACTGCCACTTTGACATCATAGTCCCCCTTCCGGAGCATGTAGCGGATATATTTACACTCTATGTGACTTTTTTACATCTAATTAATATATAACGGAAAATAACTTGCTGCAAAAGATTACTGTTTTGGTAGATAAATCAGCACACTGTCTAACTTGAAAGATACCCCTGTCCGTCCTTTTAAGAATGTGGAAGAGCTGTGAGTGATATGCCCTTGGAAGAAGTTAAACTAAGAGTTTGCCAGAGGACGCACGTGTACACTCGCAGTCATTGACCATATCTGAAATTTTGTCTATGAGTGCTTGCTTTCTATCTCTTGACTTAAAAGAGATTTCAAAATGACTACAGATTTCTTTAACATAGCCATATCAAATTTGTTTAGTGTTTCGTTGTGGTAACGCTCACACAGGTTGTATGTATTGAGGTAAGGTGTTAACACGTTCTACGTTACGAACGAATATAAGCCCAGGGCATACGTTCGGAGGTTTACGGTATGCCATTATATGTCTGATTCTCTTGTGTTCTTTGATTGGCAGCAAAAAACTGTAATCATTTTAAATTTAAAGGTGTCTGTTCTTATAGTTTTTTCCATTCTTTTAGATTGATGTAAATCAAATGATATATCACTTTTGCATGCTGTAGTACATCAAACACAAAAGGACCGGGTTTAACCATAGAGGGTTCAGACCACCTGATAAAGGATATTGACAGTAGCACAGCTATACAAGAAAGTATATAATCAGTACCATGTAATGTTTTGTGAAGATAAACTCTTTTGATGTATTACATCGCTGCTGTGGGATTGGTTTATCTGCAGTGGTCTGCATGTTACTGGGTCCAAATGCATTGTCGTGGGAAAATTGCCTAAAGCAATATAGTTATAGGGCAGAAGAAACTCTTAAAACTGAATTTAGTTGTTACTACTGTATACCGTACTGTCTAATGAAGTGATTTTAGTCAACATAAATATATATACATATGTTGTTGTATATGTATAATTAATATAGCTAGCTATACTGTACACAGGGCTGCCTAGAGGATTTGCGGGGCCCGAGGCAAATCTTCCCATTATTATTTTTAAGCTAGACCCAACTAAACCTTAGCTAGACTGCATGTGGAGGTGCTGTAAGTGGCCCTCAATTTCAAAAATGCTCTTTATAGAACGTACTCAATTTTGGGCTCTTGCTCCAAGTTGGGGCCCTATTATTAAAGGTTGGGGCCCAGAGCAATTTGCCCCCCCCCCCCCTCTTGGCGGCCCTGACTGTACACGTCATTATTTTGATTATAGCTAAATAGAATATGCAACCCTATCGTAGAATGTGTTATATTTTGAGTGTATACCATATTGCTAACCCATTGAGCTAAATTGTTCCCTACTTTGTTATTTTACTATCAATATTTAAAACATGGCTTGTTTTGGCATCTCTGCGATATATCGAAAAATGCCATTGATTTGATGTATTGAAACCATGGATAGTTTAGAGTTTTCGACATATTGAAAAAATGGCAATCTTTTGTTATATCGAAGAAATGACATTCTTTCAATATATAGAAGCCATGGATAGTTTAGTTTTCGATATATCGAGGAAATTGCAATCTTTCGATATATTGAGGAAATTGCAATCTTTCGATATGTCGAAGAAATGGCATTCTTTTAATATATTGAAGAAATGGCATTCTTTCGATATATCGAAGAAATGGCATTCTTTCGATATATCGAGGAAATTGCAATCTATCAAAATATCGAAGAAATGACATTCTTTCGATACCGGTATATCGAAGCATTGGATAGTTTAGAGTTTTCGATATATCGAAGGTGGCATGTACCATTTTCTTGATATATAATTTTCACTGACTGTGGCTGCCTCCAGACATGTTTTGGAATTATAACATTTTCCTCTTTTTTTCCCTTTTATTCACATGCCTTTTACTCACTTTGCTAAAAAAATAAATTTTGCTCAAATTTTTTAGCATTTTTTTCCGCTTAGAGATTTATAGTATCATTTTAGTCATATCTTGCCACTTGGAAAAGCTAAAATTGTTGGAAAATGTGTATGTTTTTGCTGAATATATTTCCAGTTATTTTTAAGATGCATTTGATGTGATTTCCCTATTAAAACATGAAATCTGTCATTGTCCACATTTGCAATTATTCTTATGTTTTTAACCAATTTTTATCATTTTTGAAAAGGAATTCTTGTTTTCATGCAGAATTATTGCATTTATGTATATTTTCTCCAAAGTCATGGCTGTATTCATTGCATTTTTTAGTGTTTTCTTTTGTTTTTCTCTCAAATTCTGTTAAATAAAATATTGGACCCTATAGTAGAACGTGTTTCCTTCGGACTCGTGCTATTTTGAGGTCTTTGAAAAACTCACTCGTGCATGTTATATCCAAATTGCACTCGACACCATGCTATTACCTATACATATAGTTTAGTACTCTCTCTCTATAACTGTATCTCTTTTGTCTATATTTGACATTGTGCCCTTTCCTAAGATACTAAAGGTGAATGTGTTTTAATGCGATAATTTCAACACGAGTGAGCTAAGTCGCGTGGATGCTGCAAAAGTAATTCCATGCAATGCAAGGAAGCGTTTACTTCATACGCTATTGTTTGTGCGAGGCAATCCTGAAAATCATTTTGGAAGTGAAAAATATAGGTATCTAATTCAATACAATGTCCATTACATGTAGTCATATATGACTGAGAATTACTATTTAAGTTAATGACATTCAACGACTATATTCACTATATAATAACAATAGAAGTCAATTATTCTTTATAGTTCCAAATCAAAACGGTAGTAAATGAATTCCACATCATTTTGCAGCATCGAGGTTTGTCAGTCATTTTTGTGGTGGTGGAACTTCTTCAATCACAATACGCGATATGGAGTTCCAACCAGAGTCGCCATCAGCATTTCCATAACCCTTACAATTTCCCACCCAGAAACCAACGCGGACAATACCTTTGGGAATTTTATTGCAGTAACCTTCGATATGACGGTGACGATGAATATTCTGTCCTGAGCCTTTTGCCATGTAAAAAACACCATCAATAGCTAATGGTTTATTGCATTCCCCTCCATTGAAAGTGAAATACCAACGTTTGCAACAATTGTTACAGCTGGCTATACGTAAATTACCGCCATAGAAGATTTTCAGAGATGAATCACTATGTTTCTTGCTGAACACACAATCCTTGACGGAAAATATCAGAATCAATAAAAATATTTTCAAGGCTTGAATTCTACTATCAAATTTTGAATGGAATAGGGAGGAAATTAAGGTAAATATTTATCAGCTTTAATTCATCCAATCCAAACATCTTAGTTGTATTTACTCTCTATACCCAAAACACTAAACGGTTGAGGGCCGGTGGTTTAATTTATTTATGGTAGTTCATACCCAATTTTAACAAACCTGTATTAATCCGTTATCTTTGAGATCTCTCCGATTCCAAGCACATTGCTTCCAGTTAGAGTACAAACCACTGTCTGATCCTGCTGATCCTCTTTGCTCAGGAGCACCTTTAGCCCCAACAGCACCTGTAGAACCCACGTCCCCCTTTGCGCCAGGTATTCCATGTGTTCCGGGCGAACCAGGAACGCTAGGTATTCCGGGAATACCATTGCAGGCGGATGAATGCTTTGGCTAAAAAAAGGGAGATGGAGTATTTAATTTGACTTGGCTTAATGGAAGAGTAAAATGAGTTGGGCATTAAATTTATTATATATTATTTTGCATCATTACAAATGATAAACACTTCCAACTACAAATGCGTATATTTGCCTTACTACCATTTAGAATTCATTGTAATCATACTGTTAGAAATATATATTTTATTTCTTTTTTCTACGCGAGGTAGGGAATCGTTTACAATCAGTCTTTTCTAGTAACTATCAGTTTTTAGTGTTCGTCTCCTTGCAGTAGTTTTCCAAGAGTTCACTTCAGCCTTCAACTGGCTTTCACTGTTCGTGATCTGTTTCGTTTATTTCTTCCTCGTTCGTTTGTTTCGTTTGAGTTTCTGCAGCTTTTCATCAGTTAAGTTTTATTCAGCATACGTCCACTGACGAATTTGGGTTGTGCGCGCCCTTTTATACTAACGGTTGAGGGATCTTTCTACACGTGATGTAGCAAGTGGTGTGATTTGTATCCAGCCAATCAACGTTGAGGTTTAATTGTGTGGGTTGGCGTTGCTAGCTCGTTCCAGCTCTCACATTCTGTTTATTTAAGGCGTTGTCGCACTGGTCGAGTTGGTTCGCTGTTCAATCGATCATCATTAAAACATGTTCACAACTTAAAATACTCATCAAAATATCATAGTAAAAACTTCAACCTATACCTATGTGAACCTTACTTTACCTACTAAACTAAATTTACTTACAATTTTATTGAACCAAGATTTTGATGAGGTAATGTTATCATTACTCAACCGCGCGAAATATACCGAAGAATGATTGACAGAAAGGCCCTAAGCATGCACATTTTCATGTCAAAGAAGAACCAGCCTTGAACTTTGAATTATGTAAACACAAAGTCCGAAATGATATATACTTTATATGAGTTTTACAGCAAAAATGCTCATTATCTCTCCATTTGACGTAACAAGTATCTATAATTACCTGGGGTGCAAATTGAACTATTTTTATACCATTTTTAATACTTTCGTAACAATCCTTCCCGCCTGGATTAAGCGGCCCTCAGCTTTTGAGATATACAAAAAAATGACTATATATTGTTCATATTGTTTTAAGCTCGGCGTGGCTTAACACGGGCATATTACTAAATGCCTAATAACTGAGTCCATACATATAGTACGCGTTAATGACTAATTGTATATGTTAACACTACATAAGAGATTATACAAGAAATATAATACTTATGCCTAAATGCACCTCAGGGGTAATCTACAATAATAATATAGGTTAATGAACGTAACACAATATAGACGAAAAGAAGAACTTTATATACATGAAGGCAGAGGCGAAACTGCTTGCCTTCTTAAACTGACGATGCCTGGGGTAACTGGTGAGAAATGGATGGGCAGCGGGGTAAACCACAATCTACACATTCCTCCTGTTCAGTCATGTCTTGTAACTCAACTTGATCGTCATCTATATCGTCTGTGCTTATGTCAGATAGTGTGTCAGGCTGCTGACAGCAGTTACGTTGGTTACGTATGTATTGGTATATACAAAATAATGTCAAGATTAGGAGTGCGCCCCGGAGCAAGGAACCACTTAAACCTCCCAATACATCGTGGAAAAATCCTCCTGCACCTCGGGAAACATGCTCAAAAGCGCGTCCAGACGAGTGTATAATGTTTCCTGTGGCTTTTCCTAAACTTGTGACGACTTTTTCATCTAAATTTCCGAGGCCAGTCAAACCGCCATGCAGTGCCGTACCTACTGCTTTTATAATATGGCTTCCGCCTGAAGATAGGCCGGATAATGTAATGCCTATAATTTTTCCTATACCTAGCGCAACATTATTGTCTTCGTCCGCCGCACGAATGTTCTCTAATTGTTCCAAGGTCTCCTGTGCGCGCGCAAGTACATCCAAAAGCGAGAATGTTTCAAATGGCTCAGAAATGGACTGTAGCAAATGTGTGTTCAAAGTGCCCAGCCGTAAAATGGAATTTGAAAAGGCCGGCAGGAAAATCTTTGAATAATTTACCGGAGTTGCTGTACCATTTTGATCTACTAACCACAAGTCTCCCGATTGATCAGCGATGTATGTTGTTGTTGGAATATCAGCACACGGAATTGAGGACGCGCGACTCTGAAGTCTACGTTCGGTAAGTGATAAAAATTTTATCTGTTGTTGTGAAATAACATATACTGGAAATTGTGAGTAACATGTGTTATTATAAGTTCTATTCCAAAACACGCTATAGTTAGTAACATTGAAACATTGGCTAAGTAAATACTAGCCTCCTGCGCAGACGTTGTTAGTGGCCCGAGGCCTCACCTAACGTCTGCTCACATTCGCTATGCATTTGACTTCCCGGCAATTGACCAATCACAATTATCTACACGATAATTGGAAGATCGACCTTCAATGACCTTCACATGGAAAACCCAACACACGGCAAGATTAATGGAAGGCCATTATCAACAAATCTGCAATATTTTTAAAGTTGAAAGTTAATTTTGGCAAAGTCTCCTACAATGTTTTTATTTTTCACCTTTGAAGGATACTTTACAGAGATAGTAACCCTGCTCTCATCAGTTTTTTTGTTCACTGGCGCTTTCTTAGGCGTGGACATAAATATCGGGCACAAATCAATATTGCTCGTTAAGGCTTGTGACGCTTGTCCTGGTTGAACGGTGGCGGTGGGAATAAAAGGCTGTGTGACAATCAAAGTAACGTCTTTCTGTTCAATGCCACTTGCACTGTCCGAGTCCAGTAAGGGGTCATCTTGTTCATCAAATTTTAGAGACTTTCTTGTTATCTCTGTGACTTCGAAACTAGTGTCATGCAATCTTCACTTTGGCTCGTTATTCTGTGTCAGTTCCCTTCCATTAAATAAATTTCGAAAGTACTTATTCAACTCACTTACGGACTTGTTAGCTTCGTCCAGACGCTTTAATTTATTTACACAGTTACGACACAAGAATGAAGTCGGCCCACATTTGTCACTGTAAATGTCTAAGTCGATTTTCGCAGTTTCGCGAAGGATACCCACGAAATCGTGAGTTTTGCTTTTACCAAACAGTCTCGTACGTTTATTTTTATCTATTTCTTCACCCTTGCATGTGAAGCAACTATTTACAATACTTTTTTCCTTTGTTTCAGTGTTCATATTATATGTACATCACGCAGTTGTAATTTGTAATACAAAAATAGTGTAAATTGCTACAATAGGAAATTGACAGCTTGCTGGGTTTTCCCGTATGACATTTGACATGTTGTGGGCGGGAAATTACATTGTTTACATAAAATTCTATTGGCTGTTCTAAACAATGGGAAGTCAAATGCATAGCGAATGTGAGCAGACTTAGGTGAGGCCTCGGGCCACTAACAACGTCTGCGCAGGAGGCTAAGTAAATACGCGTTACCATTAATTTTGGTCGAACGACATGTCCAGGAGATTGGACTAACCATTTAGAACTACTATGTGGAAAATTTTCAATTGCCCATTTATAAACTCGCGACATCTGTTGGCGCTCTCGACAAATATTTTCCCAAGTATTTATCATGTTAATACGTTCATGTTCTATCAAAGCAGCGACGTGAGTAACTAGTAGATCCGTAACTATCAGATATCGCTGAAAGGTACTGTCTTCTATATCCTTTGCGTTTTTCCGATTAAAAATATACGGAACTTGCAGCAACTTATTGATATCATGCTCAACCTGTCCTAATGTGCCACTTTTCCATGCCAAACGTACAAAAACATAACCACTATCTAAGATCAAACAGCTGAGTGTTCCCGGGTTGAAACTATTGTACCGCTAATGCTCAATGAAGGGACCAAAATGTAATTGTCAATCTGATGCACTTTAAACTTCCCAAGAGAATGATAAAGACGTGTATCATGTTTAATGCGGTGCCAGACTATTTTTGAATGTTTCATTTCACGTGGAGTGCAATGCATTGTCGAGTACCGATAATGTGTGTGAGTTAAATGCTGCTGAACACGCGGGTTTTTGCCATGCAAACGTGCAGGATATGCGATTATCTTAAAATGCGTATAAGTGCGTGTCTTAATATGCATCCACTTGCAACTGTAACTATCAGGTGTGTGTGTTCGCCATTCCGCACGACTATGTTTTTTTAGTCTACCATAACGAGTGCGATGATGAAGCATAGCTTCCTTACAATCGTGAACTGACACAGATATAGTGTGTAAGGAATGATGTTTACTTTTATGTCCAAAAAAGGTTTCATGACATGTCATTCTCAATCAGCATTCCGCGGTACAGTGATAAATTGTAAGATGAGAACTACGTGGGGAATACTGTAAAACATCTGCATTAAAATATTGAACTTTAGATTTACTAAGATGCATTTTATGTTCACACTGTGAGTGGTCTGAAAATTTGTACAGAGCCGTATGATATACGCGTGAACAATCATAAAGAGGGCCAATATTTATTGAAGCGGCAGATCCTATGGAAATACGGTACATGTTATTAAAACCAGCCGCATACCCATGAGCAAGTAGATCCAACTGAAAATATGTGACACTTGCTTTGCCTGACAATTTTGTGAAAGTTTTGGCAAGGACTGAGTTGATTTTGAACCTTCCGTTTTTGCTCTGGTAGACAAAGAATTAATCGGAGGCTGTGTCAATTCGGCCTCTGGTGTTACCATATCTGATTCCGCGACCCATGAATTTTGTTCGCTTGGAAAACCTAGCCATTTCACAAGATATTGCTTTTTGCCGTTGCGCAAGCGCGTTTTCAAAATTTTCTCAATTTGATATATTTCACTATCGCTTTGTTCGTGAGCTGAAGTCCGAGTTTGAACATCTTGCGGATCTGCGTCCTGCTGCGAATTGTTAATAGAGCTTTCCAGATTTTGAGGCTGATTTGGAAGTTCACGTGGTAAACTAAAATCTGTTTGTGGTTCAGGTGTAGTCTCAAAACTATCATCCGGAATTTCATCTTCTCGCAAGGTAAATTTATCATCAAGCGAGTCACTAGGAGGCTCAATTGGACGGTCATTTGCGTCGTAAAAGAGCTTCATACGATTAACATGCACGGGTGTTGAGATAAGACGATTTGCGGAATTCCTTAACTTGAAATTGACGGGTAATAATTTGTTTACAATACGATAAGGACCATGCCAACGATGAAATAATTTATTTGACAACCCTTTCTGAGTTTTGGGCGTATATACCCAAACGCGCTGTCCAATTTTATAGGACTCGGGTTTCGAGGTTAAATCATAGCGAGCTTTCATTTGTTGTTGCGTTCGTTCCGTGTTTGTTTTGGCTAACCGCTGCGCTTCCTCTAATTGCAAAACAATACGAGCCCTATGTTCAGCAATGGATGTAGAAAGCTTGTCAGTTTGAGGCGGTAGTAAATTTACATCAACAGGTAAGCGTGCATGGCTCACGACCGTATAGAAGATAAAATGGGGAATCCCCCGTTGTCGCTTGAGGCGAAGTCCTATATGCAAATAGTATTGATGGTAAAAACTCATCCCAATCTTTTTGATTTGCAGACACATACATTGATAACGATTGCGAAATAACGCTATTAAATCTTTCAACCAACCCGTCCGTTTGTGGGTGACATGCGGTCGTATTAAGTTTCTTGATGGATAACAAGTTGCAAACCTCTCGGATTAATTTTGATAAAAAATTCTTGCCGCGGTCTGAAAGCAAGGTTTTTGGAGCTCCGTGTCGACAGAAAATTTCATTTACAATCAATTTAGCTATGACAGGAGCTTCCATTGATGAAACTGCAAAAGCTTCTGGCCAACGTGTCAAGTAATCAGAAAAAACAACAACGTAACGATTACCTGAATATGATTCGGGTATGGCCCTAAACAGTCAACAGCAACTCGGTCAAATGCCCCCTCTACTGGAATAGGTAATAAAGGAGCCTTCATTTTATTGCGTGGTGTTTTACGCATTTGGCAATCAATACAAGACCTCACCCAATGTTGTATATCTGTGAACATGCCCGACCAGTAGTAGTGCGTGCGGATTTTTTCGTACGTTTTCTCTGAACCAAAATGACCACCCAGGGGATTGTCATGAAAAGATTTTAATATTTCGAAACGTAATGCAGTAGGGACAACCAATTGGATTTTGGTATCTGTTCGACTTCGGCCGGTGGGTGTCCACAAATGTTGTAATATACCCTGATCATCTAAGAGAAACTGGTCTGCTTGATGTACAATAGTTCGTGAACAATTTTCTTCGTTTGGCAAAGTTTTAGTTTCAAGGTATTTAATCAGTGGCGCTAAAGTGGTATCTTTGCGTTGCATTTCATGAATACGTTCAAGCTCGGCTGAAAGAGGTTTCAAAGCAGCCAAGGTACTAGGCGTAGAATAAGCGCGACGTGAGAGACCGTCTGCATTGCCATTTGCGATCCCCGGACGGTGTTTTATTTCAAAATCGAATTGTTGAATAAATAACGACCAGCGGGCTAATCTACCAGTTACATCTTTGACACTCATTAACCATTTTAAAGCGTTATGATCTGTGTGCACTGTAAATTTATGTCCATGCAGATAAGGCTGAAATTTTTTTATACCGTCAATTACAGCTAAAGCTTCTTTTTCTGTAGCTGAATAGGAAAGTTCCGCTGAATTTAAACTGCGGCCTGCATAAGCGATTAGCCTACAACTTCGCGATCATTCTGAATTTGGCCTAAAGTCATACCTAAGCCATCAAGGCTAGCATCAACATAGAGATCAACATAGATTTGTGAAATCAGGGTAGCATAAAATTGGCGCAGATACTAATGCAGATTTTAAAATATCAAAAGCTGTTTGACAAGCCTCTGTCCACTGAAATTTGACATTTTTACGAAGTAATTGCGTGAGTGGTTTGGCAATTTTCGAAAAATCCTTGATAAAACGTCTGTAATACTTTGCTAAGCCGAGAAAACTGCGAACATCCTTAACCTTTTTCGGGACCGGAAATCTTTAACTGCACTAATTTTATCGGGATCTGGCTGAATTCCATTCCGAGACATAATATGACCTAAATATTTGACTTTGGAAAACGCAAAATGACATTTGGTTGCTTTAAGTTTAATATTCGCTTCCCTGAGACGCGAAAATACCAATTCTAAATGTGCTAAGTGCTCTTCAAATGAGTGAGAAAATATAATGATGTCGTCAATATATATAAGACATATTTTCCAATTCAATCCTCGCAAAACATTTTCCATAAGACGCTGAAATGTAGATGGAGCGTTACATAATCCAAAAGGAAGAACTTTAAATTCGTACAGGCCATCATAAGTTGTAAAAGCTGTAAACTCTTTGGACGATTCGTCCATTTCTACCTGCCAATAACCAGAAAACAAATCTAAGGTTGTAAAATATTGCGTTTGGCCTAATAAGTCCAAAGATTCCTGAATATGAGGTAAAGAGTACGAATTCTTTTTTGTTACCGCGTTTAACTTCCTATAATCAACACAAAAGCGGGTTGATCCTTCCTTTTTCTTTACAAGGACAACTGGACTAGCCCATGGACTAGCTGAAGGTTCAATAATATCATCTTCGAGCATTGATTGAATATGCTGAGTTATATTTTCACGTTGAGTTGGTGCAGTTCGATATGGTCTCTGTCTTATAGGAGGAGAACCATCCGTAAAAATTTGATGTTTGACTATTGATGTTCGACCTAAGTCATGTGTTCCTTGAGAAAAAATATCCGCATTATCAACTAAAAAATTATGTAATTGACTTGTCTGGTCTTCTGTCAAGGCCTGCGAAATATCAAATTCTAATGAAGCTGTTTGTTCAGGATAAGTATAAGAATCATTCTCAGTAAATGATGTAGAATCGTGTGAACTAGGTGTTTGTTCAGCTGATAAAGACATAATATCACTGATCACATTTTGTTGTCGAAAAAACATTCCCAATGTTGTGTGCCTAAAAATCTTTATTGGTTTTTCAAAAGGATTCACTAGTCGAAAAGGAACAAGACCAGATGGAGATACTGACACAAGTGCTGAAGCACCGCAAACATTAAAGCGTCTAGGTAAGTTTGTATTTGGTTCAATCATACCTATAGTTTCTGTTAAATGACAGTCCTTAAATGTTGCCGGAATCACACATTCGGAATTTGGTGGAATGATATAAGTGTCAGCCGCATGGACAGAATATCCTGAATCTTCATGAATTTCAGGCTCAATGTCCGCGAATGGTAAGGAATCCTGCACAATCTCTTTGGTTTCAAATGTTGCATCATAATTACTAGTATCTATTTCATGCATGTTGGAAGTATTGAACAGTACCAAATTATCGCGAGCAATTTTGAGATAGCCGGAATTAAAATCTATAACGCAATCAAAACGTTCAAGAAAGTCCTTTCCCAAAATAGCCATAAAATGTAATTTAGGTAAAACGCATGTTTTGATCGTATAAGTAGCATTACCTAACGACAATTCAAGATTGACGTCGCCTAAAACATGAACAATTTCGCCGCTTGCAGTTTGCGCTGTTTGATATTGTCCTTCTGTGGTTTTCAAGGACGAATTAGAATTTTCACGAACTTTGTCCCAAAGATCTTGGTTAATTACCGTAATTGCAGAGCCTGTATCAATCAAAATGTTAGCATCAATACCCCCAATCTTCCCACTAACAGTTAAGTAAAATGTTTTTCGAAGCTCTGGATAAAAGACTGTATCACTTAAGGTAGAACGTTTCCGTGCAAAAAGAAAACAGGGTTCATTTTGACTGGGTGTATAAACACTATCCTGTAATAAAACATTCATAGGGGGTGGAGGTTGGGGAGGTGGTGGTAACGCCGGAAAACGCGTAGGTCTAGTTGCGTACGGGTTTGGCCTGCGAATATTTTGGTTTTTTGGAAAATTATTCCTTACATTTTGTCCTTGCAGGTAATTTTGTGGTTGAAATGACGGACCCCTGGAAGCATTAAAATTCCCACGAACCTGAGGAAAGTTTGGACGCTCTATATTTGCAAAGCAGCGACTGGCAATATGACCAACTTTATTACAACGATTACAAATTGGCCGTCCATCAGTGGTACGGCGGTTACGCGAATTGTAGTAAGAATTTGCAGGTGGTTGTGCAGGTCCTACTCTTTGATTATTCGGTGGCATAAACTGAATTTGATTTTGTAAACTCATAAATTCTTGCCGTGTAACATAGTTCGGAGAATCAGTATGCGTATTGCGCGTAGTTTGTGCTGCTAATTGCGATGAACCAAGATCTATAGCTGAAGCAGCGCGTGAACTTTGATTCGGTAAAATTGAACTTAATGAACAAGAAAGGGAGTTTTTCAAACGTTCAGCATCAACAGCAGCGGCATAGGTATCTGGTAATTGTAAAATGACGTGTTCTTTTAGATCCTGGCGTAAACCTTGAACAAAACATTGCATGGTTTCAGCGTCCGTTAATTGCAATCGCGCGGCTCTAGCGTCAACATCATCAAGATAACTTTCGAGCGGTTCCACTGGACCCTGCGTGCGGTTATTTAATTCTTGGCGCCTTAGGAATTGTTGGTGCGGTGATACAAATACTTGTCTTAAAGCGTCTTGTATGGCATCTAAATCCGCGCGAATTTCGTCTGTTTGGCGCTGATAAACGCGTAAAGCGCTACCACTAAGAAACATTACAAACCCATTCAATTGTTGGTCAGGGGTCCACCCATTAAATGTGGCATAACGTTGAAATTTTTGCAGCCACTCGTCATAATCCTCAGTAGGGGAACCGTGAAAAACTGGCGGCTGAAGGCCACTTGCTCTGGGAGGCGCCCCGGCAATTTGATTTTGATGTGCTTGTAGTCGGTCTGTCATTTCTTGCAATAAATCAAGAAGACCAGGTTGAAAGGCTTGGGCTTCCTCAACCATTATTGGCCCCGTGGGGAAAGCTGGAAACTCTGTTTCTAAATAAGATATTGACGAGAGAGAAGAATCTGAATCTGAAGACGGAAAATGGTCGTTCCCAACCCGAGATGTACAATTACCTGTACACCAGCGTGCGGAGTCAAAACCTAGAGAATCTATATTGTGAGAGCGCGTGCGCCGAGCTATTGGTTCGTCGTTTTCGGAACTAGATTCTGTTACGTTCATTAACTATACTATACACACCCTTATTTATAAAACATAATATTAAACATTAAAAGTCACAATATGATATAAAGTCAAATAAAATAATGTAAATTGATCGATATTAACAGTCAATAACCAACTTACGACCAATTGATCAGGAGATTGTCTTCAGAATCTGCCTCGTACCCGGCTGGAGTGCAGCGATACTTCGGTGCGCAATAACGGGGCTGAGGTAACCTCGATCGAAATTGATGGAAATCGAAGGCCGAGGCTTCTGGCGAAGTATAAGGAACCGTCTCCGTTTGCGTACTGGCGTCTTTTGTATGTGATCTCACCGGAATTGTTGGTTGAGGTGTAGTTGTCGTTGTAGTTGTCGTCGACGCGACCGGTTGCGGGATGAAGACCACTGGAGCGTACACAACATATGGTTCACCACAACCGTTCATCAGGCCGTTCCTCCACCAGTTGTTAGAAATATATATTTTATTTCTTTTTTTCTACGCGAGGTAGGGAATCGTTTACAATCAATCTCTAGTAACTATCAGTTTTTAGTGTTCGTCTTCTTGCAGTAGTTTTCCAAGAGTTCACTTCAGCCTTCAACTGGCTTTCACTGTTCGTGATCTGTTTCGTTTATTTCTCCGTCGTTCGTTTGTTTCGTTTGAGTTTCTGCAGCTTTTCATCAGTTAAGTTTTATTCAGCATACGTCCACTGACGAATTTGGGTTGTGCGCGCGCCCTTTTATACTAACGGTTGAGGGATCTTTCTACATGTGATGTAGCAAGTGGTGTGATTTGTATCCAGCCAATCAACGTTGAGGTTTAAAGGTGTGGGTTGGCGTTGCTAGCTCGTTCCAGCTCTCACATTCTGTTTATTTAAGGCGTTGTCGCACTGGTCGAGTTGGTTCGCTGTTCAATCGATCATCATTAAAACATGTTCACAACTTAAAATACTCATCAAAATATCATAGTAAAAACTTCAACCTATACCTATGTGAACCTTACTTTACCTACTAAACTAAATTTACTTACAATTTTATTGAACCAAGATTTTGATGAGGTAATGTTATCATTACTCAACCGCGCGAAATATACCGAAGAATGATTGACAGAAAGGCCCTAAGCATGCACATTTTCATGTCAAAGAAGAACGAGCCTTGGACTTTGAATTATGTAAACACAAAGCCCACCATGCAAGGCTATCGTCCATCTTTGACAGTTTGACAAATCATTTATCTTGCCTAATGGACAGATAATTGACACTTTTACACAAGTCCGAAATGATATATACTTTATCTGAGTTTTACGGCAAAAATGCTCATTATCTCTCCATTTGACGTAACTAGTATCTATAATTACCTGGGGTGCAAACTGAACTATTTTTATAGTATTTAGATATACTTTCGTAACATTTGTCCTGACCCGTGCAAGAACTTTTAAAAAAGCTAGGGTCAGGTGCGCAATATGGCGCCAACATGCAGTAAAATATTCGCGAAAACATTCAATATTTTCATTCGAGGCCGCTATCTTTATCAGTGATACCACTATAACCACAATGCAAAGCGCTACGAAAACGTAATAAGGGGAATCATCAATTACCAATTTTTACTATTGCGCGCAGTTAAATGGCACCACGATTATTACAATTCGTCTAATAGAACCAACCGAATATTATGGCTGTTTAAAGTAAAGGGTTATGTGAAATACGTAATTGTTCATGTGGACAGTAATTTTACTGCGCTTGCGTGATTTTACTTGTTGTTAAAACACGAAACGAAAGAAAGATTTATAATATAAGCTATGTTTTTGGACAATGTTAATTACATGCCACCCAACGTTTGGCCCGATCACACAAAATAAAGGATTTTAAGGGCAAAATACGACGATATTCGAGACGAAAATATTATAGATAATTTACACGATGTAGGATAAAGAGAAAGTCGAGCAATTTAAGAGGCTGTCTCTCGAAGAACCGATCAATAACTCTCGGCTCAAAAAATAAAATTCTTCGTTACTTTCACAATGAAATGTATTTACCCCAAGAACAAACAAACACTTTTTGGAATTTTGAAATTTTATTAATTTTTTTTTAAATTTCAGCGATTTTTCGGCCCGGGTCGTCGGGCAGAAAATCCTCTGCCTATATCAGGCATAAATATTAGCCGAATTCAAATACATATGATTTTAAAAGTATTCAACCAAATTTTATGATTTTTTCACCCACCAACGTGAAAATTATTCCACTTTGAAACTTGCCTTTTTTATGATGCTTTTACAGAACGATTATGGCAAACTTTAGCGATAACAAGCACCGGGTCTAAATACGGCTTTATACACATATCAAATTTGACATTAAATTTCTCAAAAGTGGCACCTAACTGGATTCTGGGACTAATATGGTTTAAAAAATGGGAGTTTGAAGTACCAATATCCATAAAAAAACTTGTTACCAACCGCGATTTGAAGACTCGATAGCCTCTGAAATTTGATACAATTTGGCTATTTTGTTTAGCTTCAATTATAGCGGACTTGAGACGTCAGAGCTTCCAGTCACTTGTAAAATGCGCTGTTGTTCCGTTTTTTTACACAAGCCTTTAATATCATCGTAGTTAAGCGCTTTTTCTGTGTTCATGAACATCACAAGTGGATTTAATTCGAAAAGATTTCGATCGATGCAGCGAGGTAAACGTGGTACGCTTTCGTATTAAAATTAGCTACTCGGGGAAAACCGGAAATTATTGTCAATGCTAATATATATTAATCTAAACTCTGTATGTCTATTCTACACGATTGGAAATGAATTTAAACTAGAAAAAAGACTTGATCTAGACGATTACTATAGATACTCATTATTATAAAAAGATCCAGTTGCAATCGTGCATGCCAATTGAATTGGATTTGGATTATAGTTTGAATAAGGGTTTTGATTAGTGTTTCAACCAGGGCATGGGTGAAATTTAATAGAAGAGTCATATATGGAATAGTCTCCAAATGACCCCCACCCCAACTCTATCCTGACCCCTACCCTCCACCCACCCCACCACTATTGTGATGTCATTTGACGACCTTTATATCGACTTCACCTGGAATTGTTTAATAAGGAGAGCTAATAAAGGGTGAAGTTTATTTTCATACAAGAGTTTTCAAATGACGTCACAAAAACGCGAGGTTGGGGTAGGGTTGGGTTTGGGGTAGGGTTGGGTTTGGGGCAGAGTCGTACTGGGGGTGTGGGTAGGCCATGGCATGTGGGGACTCTTATATGAAACGTCGGCCAGAATAATGGTAGAAACTGTTCACGACGTATTTAAAATGGGGAATGTTCATTAATGCGTAAATTATCCCTATAAGGTATAGTATTATCATGTGAAGATATAGTTGGGAATCGAAATTGTCAAATATATACTAATGGAATTGTTGTGCATTACACGGAAGAGAAGCTATAGAAACAAGACAATTCGGCATGTTTCTGGTTTTCTGCTAATAAATGGCAGTAATTGTTGCACGATTAATTAAACTGTTTATGACGGGAAGTGCCAAAATTAGCAAGGACTCTATTTTACCTCGCTTACCTCGCTGTAACGTTTACCTCGCTGCATCGAGCCAAATCTTTTCGAATTAAAACAACTTGTGATAGTCATGAACACGGAAAAATCGCCTAACGGCTTGTGTGAAAAAAAACAACCCGGAACGCCAGCGCATTTTACAAATGACTGGAAGCTCTGACGTCTCAACTCCGCGATAATTGAAGGTAACAAATTTCAGAGGCTCTGGAGTCTTCAAATCGCGGTTGGTAACAAGTTTTATTGTGGATATTGGTATTTCAAAGTTCCCTTTTTTCAACCATATTAGTCCTGAATCCAGTTAGGAGCCACTTTTGAGAAATTTAAAGTCGAATTTGATGTGTGTACAAAGCCGTATTTGGACTTGGTGATTGTTATCGCTAAAGTTTGCCATAATAGTTTTGTAAAAGCATCATAAATCCAGGTAAGTTTCAAAGTAGAATAACTTTCACGTTCGTGGGCGAAAAAATCATAAAATTTGGTTGAACACTTTTAAAATTATATGTATTTGCATTCGGCTAATTATTATGCCTACTTAGACAGAGGATTTTCTGCGCGACGGCGCGGGACAGAAAAATCGCTGAAATTTTAAAAATAAATAAAATTTCAAAATTCCAAACAGTGTTTGTTTATTCTTGGGATAAATACATTTCATTGTGAAAGTAACGAAGAATTTCATTTTTTGAGCCTAGAGCCATTGGTCGGTTCTTAGAGAGATAGCCTCTATATTCATTTCCAATCGTGCAGAATAGACATACAGAGTTTAGATGAATAAATATCAGCATTGACAATAATTTCCGGGTTTTCCCCGAGTAGATAATTTTAATACGAAAGCGTACCACGTTTACCTCGCTGCATAGATCGAAATCTTTTTTAATTAAATCCATTTGTGATGTTCATGAACACAGAAAAATCGCTTAACTACGATGATATTAACGGCTTGTGTAAAAAAACGGAACAACAACGCATTTTACAACCGACTGCAAGCTCTGACGTCTCACCTCCGCTATAATTGAAGTTAAACAAAATAGCCAAATTGTATCAAATTTCAGAGGCTGTCGAGTCTTCCAATCGCGGTTGGTAACAAGTTTTATTATGGATATTGGTACTTCAAACTTCCATTTTTTTAACCATATTAGTCACTGAATCCAGTTAGGTGCCACTTTTGAGAAATTTAAAGTCGAATTTGATAAGCGTACAAAGCCGTATTTAGACCGGTGCTTATTATCGCTAAAGTTTGTCATAATCGTTCTGTAAAAGCATCATAAAACAAGACACGTTTCAAAGTAGAATAATTTTCACGTTGGTGGGTGAAAAAATCATAAAATTTGGTTGAATACTTTTAAAATTATATGTATTTGAATTCGGCTAATTTTTATGCCTGGTATAGGCAGAGGATTTTCTGCGCGACGGCGCGGGACCGAAAAATCGTTGAAATTTTAAAAATTAATGAAAATTCCAAATTCCAAATAGTGTTTGTTTGTTCTTGGGGTAAATACATTTCATTGTAAAGTAACGAAGAATTTCATTATTTGAGCCGAGAGTCATTGGTCGGTTCTTAGAGAGACAGCCTCTTAAGGCAATTCGTGCGGGAAATCGTGGTGTCATCACAAAAAAGTAAGCAATGTCAACGAAATTTTCAATATTCTTGCGATGTTCCTCTGAATGTGTGTCCACATTGGCCAGGCATATTTTTCAGGCCTGCCCGGTGTGGATACACACTCAGAGTAACATCACAAGCATCTTATTCACCTGAGTACACAACACCAACACAGCAAATGTCGAAATTTTCAATCATGGCACAATTAGCAAAGAACAAGCGAAAAGGTTAGATGTATTAAATATTTTATTAGAAGGGAAATTAAAAACTATGCAAGGGATTGATCAAAGTATTTTAGAGCTATGTGAGCTTCCGAATTATACTGCGGTCAGAAAGGAGCGTATTACGACACAAGTACGAATCGTACATGATGGGTCTGCAAAGTCGGAAAATGACGAACGGTCTCTTAATGATTGTCTCGAGATTGGAACTAAACACACTCCACTTATGTACCATCGACATGCCAGCCGAGTTTAAATTAATCCAAGTGGGACTTACTGCCGATATGGAAAAGGATTTGTTGATGGTAGGAATCAAGGAGGAAGATCGTGACATGCTTCGCTTTCTATGGTTCAAAGATCCGACAGCCCAGTGTCCCCAAATCATCAAAAACTCTGATTCAATCATTACATAATTACAGGTTATCAAACTTTCAATATTTAATATAACTGACGCATAATTGCAATGGTTAATTTGGTGAATCAGACGTTATTTTAAACAGCCATATTATTTGTTCTACTAAACCAAAATGATCTCTTAGACTGAATTTTCGAAGGTCACTAATCAGCACAGCTACATTATTGCATTTCTTCTGGACACTCTGCTTTTTAACTTTTACATTTTTCTCAAATCATCATTGTTTCTTGTATTCACACTTAAAATACTCATTAATAATTCATGAAGAAAATTGAAAAGAAATGAATGTCTAATCAATGTTTGTAAATCGGATAACGATTTGTCCTGATTCACATAAACTTTAGCTTTAATTTTTTAGGCAATATGAACTCGTAAGATGGGTCGTGTTACATCAGATAAAGATCGGCTGCTATAATGTTTTAACTAGTACTTGTAATACAAACCTCGTTGAACTGGTCAACCTCCTCCTTTCCACTTTCTGCTCTCCCAGCAATCAACATCAATTTACTTTGAACATCCTTTACTTCTTCCAAGCTATAAATCTTTTCCTCTCGACTCTTAATTTCGTCTTTAGGAACAACAAGGGATACCAAATTCTCAAGGCACAATGTAACGCCATTGTCCACATGTTTACTTTCTTTAGCTTTTTCGGTGTCTGCAATGTAGTAAATACCAGAAGAATTGATTGCTTCAACTTGAACCATAGTTGTGAGAGCAACAGACCCATGTGACTCTTTAATTTGCTTCAACCAAGACAAGCCTCGTCTTGTTAACATCTTAAATGAAAATGTACTGTTAGTAAGCATGTAAATATTACAATTATTCCATTGCAACAATTTGAATTTTTGCTGACTGTTCCTCGTCTGCATATTACCTATTACTTATTAGTATAAACCTACTAGTAGCCTATCATGTATCGTGCGTTCTTATTGGCTACTCTACTATCGGCTATAGTCACTACTGTAGGCTATAGTCATAGCCTACTAGTAGCAACAAGCGGCAAAGGGCGCAAGAGTCAATGGCCGTCAAAGAGTCAAAGTATTAAAATCTACATTTGAAGGAAAAAAGTTTATCAAAATGGCCTAATTTTGGTTCTGGATTGCACACAAACAAAGACTCTTGGAAACTGCTGATACATGCGGTAAAATTTTCTCAATTTTACTCGTAGCTTTGAACATGAAAGTGACAGGCGATTTTTTAAATATATGCACAATGTTTGTTAATATTCCAAGCAGAATCATTGAAATTAAACAATAGTTTGTAGCTACTTACCCCCTACTTTCTCAACCTTTTTATTGCGTGCTTTTTTTAAGTACGAGTTCATGTATTTAGCTATCACTTTAAAGACTTTTTTTCATTTAAATGTCGAGATTTTGGCTGAGAGATTTTTTTGAGCCTTTTTAATCGAGTTTTTCGATTAAATTTTAATCTAAACTTTTGTCTATGCATACTAGATGATGGAAATGGTTTGTCTCTTTATTTTTCCTGATATTTTTAAAGATTTCAATGACATTCTGATTCTTTTGCGTGTATTTTTATTCGGCTTTTTGACGTAAAGTTTATTTAGTAACAATTCGGGGAGCCATTTTGTGTTCGAAATTTTGGACTTTTTAAGGCGGCTCGATATAGTTATCACAAGAACCCTGCTCAAGAATCGCGAACTCAAAACCGGGTGACCATTTTTACGCGCAAGTCGCGGAAACTGATTAACAAAATGAAAGAACTTCCAAAACGACCTGACGTGAGCAGTTGCTCGCGCCATATCACGCCATTGCGCGTGTTCTATAGCGTTTTATATCAATTGCTGACGTCATTAGAATTTTCCATTTTAGAAAAACAATGCGCTATATCTCTTTATTTTGTCTGGTGACCTATGTTCAAATTTTGCATGCTGCATTGCACCGCTAAAAACTTTCATTATACAAAAAATAAAAAAATTCTGTAATGCCAAAAAAATTTTACCGAAGAATATGACATTTTCGCATTTTCCCAAAAAATGGCATTACAGAATTTTTTTATATTTTGTTAATTGTTAGCTTTTCGTCCAAGTAAAATAATGCACGACAAAAAATTGGGGGCACCGTGCTTCTTTTCCAACTATACGAGGCGATAGACCATTTTGGAGTGAATTTCGTACACGTATGTCGTCATAGCAACGAACTATCTGTTATTAAAACCAATAAAATTTGAAAGTAGAGTTATCAAAATATATAAAAACTCCAATATCTGCTGAATAAATCCTAAAAATGCGTAGTTTGAACATGTCAAAGTGTTAAACACCTGAATTTTTGAAAACTGTATCGAGCCACCTTAACCCTTGTTTCCTTCTTTTAATTAGCCAAACATTGCTTGTATAATGACACCTTACTATTATACTGTTTTATGACATGTTTCTTAACTTCTTTAAAACTCAGAAGTAGTATTTTTCAAGTCATTCTTGGGAGATCACAACACTGAGTATGATTTTCTGTGTTAGTGTTATGTACTCAGGTGAACATGATGTTTGTGATGTTACTCTGAGTGTATATCCACTGAGTAGTTGTCAACAAGACTATATAACACTGAGTAGTTGTCAACAAGGCCGAGGCGAAATGTCGCCAAAGGAAACCATTTAAACGCTCATTTCATTTATTAAAAAGTTATTATTTTATATACAGATAAAAGTTAAAAATTCAGTTTTCTTTATATGGTTTATACTAAAATAATTAGACAACTCTGCCTCGTTGTCTTTGAGCGAATAGTCAACTCGGCTACGGAAAGCGATTTGGTGCAAAATTCAAGCATTAAAATTCTACCAGTTTCAACAAACGCCGATCAACATCAACCAGCTTTTTATAATACATTCAACAAACCGATTCAACGTCAACATTAATTCCGTTCCAAATTCAACTATTCAAAAAGCCTTCTATATCAACACCGATTTTTGTTTCACAACCAAGACGAGTTTCCTGCTTCAGAAGCATGTTTAGTAGTTCAAGATCAACCTTAAAATTTGTGCCAGATTCAAGCAAGCAAAATTTCAATCAACAAAACCCGAAACGCTGTCAACAAACCCAGTGTTTCCACCCCCAAAAAATAATTTCCTTCTCTATAACCCGAAATTTCCTTTTTCCCCGAATTTTTTCGCAAAATTTCCTTCCAAACGTTTTTTATCAAAATTGACAGATTTACCTGGTAATTAACATCAAAATTCTAGTATTGAACCACATTATATTAATTTATAGTAGATAACTCTGTATTTTGCAGGTTAAAATCAGCTCATCTTCATCACCCTCTAATATATGTTCTCCCATGGAATTTCTTTCTCATTAAAATTTACTCCTCCCCCTGGAAATTCCATGTGAAAATTACTCCACCCCTTGGAATTCCAGAGCCTGGATCCCCCTTCCCTGGAAAAATTCCGGGTTTAATGTACCCCCTCCCCTAGAAATTTGAAAGTTAATGCACCTTTCCCCTGGAAATTCCAAGGTTCCTCAACAGGGAAGTTGCGGATAAAAATTAATGTGGTTGTCGTGTCATGTTTCAGCACACATTGAATTACCCTTGGTTTCGGGTCAGTGCACATGTTACAATAGTGGCTTTGATATTCGCCGGGGGTTAAATACTTTTTAAATCAGGAAATTCAACAAAATGTACAGCATCAAATTCAGTGAGGGTTATTCTTTCTATTGATACTTCAAAACACAAATAACCCCCTCGAACTGACGTGTTATCGCGGTTTGAAAATGGGGTATATTTCGGGGCTATAAAAGAAATGGCATTGATATACGCAGGGGGTTAAATAGTTTATAAATCGGGAAATTCAGCACAATTCACATTATTGAATTCGGGGAGGGTCACGGTTCTAGCTGATACTTTAAAACATTAATCTCCTCCAATCGACGAGTTATCCCGGTTTGAAAATGGGGTATATTTCGGGTATAGTGCCATGACAAGAAAACGGCTTTGATATACGCAGGGGGTTAAATGGTTTATAAATCGGGAAATTTAATAAAATTCACATCATTGTATTCAGTAAGGGTTACTCTATCTATTGGTACCTTAAAACATAAATAACCACCTGAAACCGACGGGTAATGGCAGGTTGCCTTTATTTTCCGCACAGGGGGTTTGAGGACAATGGGAAATTCAGGGGAAGGGTGTAAAAAAGGCCTCAATCTCGTTTCCCGAGCCTGCGATCCTCGGGAAGGAACGTGAGGCTCTGGGAATGGATAATCCGTTGCCGGAAGCCAGGAATCTTGGCTAAGACCGAACTACGCATTCCATATCAACGGCCAATCTGACTCCTCCCGGAAACGGATTATCCCAGAGCCTCACGTTTCTTCCAGAGGATCGCAGGCTTGGGGAACGAGATTGAATAGGCCTTGGGAAATCCTGGGGGAGGAGTGAAAAAGACTGCAGAAATCCAGGGGGTGGGGTGATTAGAGACCAAAATCCAGGGGACCCCTGGAAAATTGCTCAATTGCAGACATCTAGCAATGTTCCTAGGAAATTCCAGGGAGAGGGTATATAAACTGAATTCCAGGGGGCCACAATTTAGCTGGTAAAAGGATGTCCTCAACCTCGCCTGCGTGGAAAATAAATGCAATCTGCCAATCGATGTTTGAAAATGGTGTATTTTTGCTTTTGATGTCGCCAATCGCGGAAAAGGGACTCTACAGGAAATATGGCGTGAACGCGACGTAAACAAGCCACAATCTTGGACAAAACCCTCGAGACCATTCCAGCTAATATTACAAAGTTATTGAACATTGCCCCCCCCCCCCAGTTCAATGTTGTGAACGCCGCCGCAACAACTTTTGGTAATATACCATGATACAAACTCAACATTGAGTTGGGGGAGCGGGGGGTTAAGAATGGTAACATGATTCAACATGGAGTTTATCATAAAAATACGCGAATTTTCTATAGGGGGAAAATAGTCTCAACCAGTTATGTCCAAGATTGTCTGAATGGGGGAATTTGACAAGCATACCAATTGTTTGAGAGTTATGGTTAGAAAGGCAGATAGGTTAGTGTTGCGATGGAGGAAAAATTATTAAATATATGTTACACTGCAAGTACTGTAAGTAACCGAAATTTTTATCCATATTAGCAATCATTCCAGGCGATGCAAAATCTATATTTATATTGTAAGTAAAGGGAAATTAATTAGGAGGACATAATACACGTCTGGATGAAAGTAAATTATTTATTGGACTTTTGGTAAACTTGATTTCTACCTTATTCCATATCATCATTGAAAGCTTCGTATAGTGAATGTAAAAACATATCCAACACTAAAAGTAACCGAATCGGTCAAACTCGATAACATGGTTTGCTCAGAAAACGGCTATTCACTCTAACGTGCGAACGTTCCCTGGTCCATTTGAATCAATTAGCTACTGCTACAGAACATAGCTACAGAGTTTAAAAAGAAATGGAATCATGGACATGCTAAACGTTGTCTACACAGCTATTTTCATATAGGCAATCGGCACTTTTCACAGGTTATTATAGTATGGCGACCCCCCACGAGGAACAAAGGGTCGCCTGTACCATGTTCAAATTGGCCATAGTAAAGAAATGCGAGTATATCGCCACGACTTTTGGAGCATAAAAACCTTTTATAATAATATATAAGAACATTTCAAACGATTAACGAAAAGATTTGATGTGATATCAACGGTAAACGGGGATAGCAGCAAGATTTTATAGTAAATGATAGGTCTAGTCATTGTTTTAAATTGGAGTCGCTGTTTACCGTTCTAATGGCCTGTTTACCGTTCTTTTATCAAACCACGATAAAGATTATACTTGGTTAACCGTCATATAAAAAAATTCGGGTTAAATTATAAGTTTTAAAAGCAAGTTTGAGGCTCATAAACTATAGAACAAATGACGTCATCTTATAAAAAATACCTATATACAGCAACACTTGAACGTGATATTTACATAATTGAATTAAATCCCAATGCATGTGTCTCGACCTCTATGCCCTAGTAACATGATATTACTCGCTTCTGGCAGTAGAAAACTATATATTTTAGATGAAACAACAAGAAAAATTCATGCGTTTCATGCGTATATTTTAGGATGTGACAAGTTCGAATAGGCATTATTTTGCTCACTTTTCATGCAAACGAATATATATATATTGCTCGAAAAACAAGAAGTAACGTGTATATCCGTCTTTCAGACTACTGGGGTGGAAGAAAATTAAAAAAGATTGATTAATAATGCACAATTAAATTCAGTGTGCTTCAGACTGTCTGAATATGGGAATTTTACAAGCATACCAATTGTTTGAGAGTTATGGTTAGAAAGGCAGATAAGTTAGTGTTGCGATGGAGGAAAAATTATTAAATATATGTTACACTGCAAGGACTGTAGGTAACCGAAATTTTTATCCATATTAGCAATCGTTCCAGGCGATGCAAAATCTATATTTATATTGTAAGTAAAGGGAAATTAATTAGGAGGACATAATACACGTCTGGATGAAAGTAAATTATTTATTGGATTTTTGGTAAACTTGATTTCTACCTTATTCCATATCATCATTGAAAGCTTCGTATAGTGAATGTAAAAACATATCCAACACTAAAAGTAACCGAATTGGTCAAACTTGATAACATGGTTTGCTCAGAAAACGCCTATTCACTCTAACGTGCGAACGTTCCCTGGTCCATTTGAACCAATTAGCTACTGCTACAGAACATAGCTACAGAGTTTAAAAAGAAATGGAATCATGGACATGCTAAACGTTGTCTACACAGCTATTTTCATATAGGCAATCGGCACTTTTCACAGGTTATTATAGTATGGCGACCCCCCACGAGGAACAAAGAGTCGCCTGTACAATGTTCAAATTGGCCATAGTAAAGAAATACGAGTATATCGCCATGACTTTTGGAGCATAAACCTTTTATAATAATATGTAAGAACATTTCAAACGATTAACGAAAAGATTTGATGTGATATTGACGGTAAACGGGGATAGCAGCAAGATATTATAGTAAATGATAGGTCTAGTCATTGTTTTAAATTGGAGTCGCCGTTTACCGTTCTAATGGCCTGTTTACCGTTCTTTTATCAAACCACGATAAAGATTATACTTGGTTAACCGTCATATAAAAAATTTGGGGTTAAATTATAAGTTTTAAAAGCAAGTTTGAGGCTGATAAACTATAGAACAAATGACGTCATCTTATAAAAAATACCTATACACAGCGACACTTGAACGTGATATTTACATAATTGAATTAAATCCCAATGCATGTGTCTCGACCTCTATGCCCTAGTGACATGATATTACTCGCTTCTGGCAGTAGAAAACTATATATTTTAGATGAAACAACAAGAAAAATTCATGCGTTTCATGCGTATATTTTAGGATGTGACAAGTTCGAATAGGCATTATTTTGCTCACCTTTCATGCAAACGAATATATATATTGTTCGAAAAACAAGAAGTAACGTGTATATCCGTCTTTCAGAGTAGTGGAGTGAGAAGAAAATTAAAAAAGATTGAGTTATAATGCACAATTAAATTCAGTGTGCTTCAGACAATCTTGGACAAAACCCTTGAGACCATTTCAGCTAATATTACAAAGTTCTTGAACATTGACAAAACAAACTTTGTCCCCCCCCTCCCCCCAGTTCAATGTTGTGAACAACGCCGAAACAACTTTTGGTAATATACCATGATACAAGCTCAACATTGAGTTGGGGGAGCGGGGGCTTAAGAATGGCAACATGATTCAACATGGAGTTTATCATAAAAATACGCGAATTTTCTATGGGGGGGGAAATAGTCTCAACCAGTTATGTCCAAGATTGTCTGAATATGGGAATTTTACAAGCATACCAATTGTTTGAGAGTTATGGTTAGAAAGGCAGATAAGTTAGTGTTGCGATGGAGGAAAAATTATTAAATATATGTTACACTGCAAGGACTGTAGGTAACCGAAATTTTTATCCATATTAGCAATCGTTCCAGGCGATGCAAAATCTATATTTATATTGTAAGTAAAGGAAATTAATTAGGAGGACATAATACACGTCTGGATGAAAGTAAATTATGTATTGGATTTTTGGTAAACTTGATTTCTACCTTATTCCATATCATCATTGAAAGCTTCGTATAGTGAATGTAAAAACATATCCAACACTAAAAGTAACCGAATTGGTCAAACTTGATAACATGGTTTGCTCAGAAAACGCCTATTCACTCTAACGTGCGAACGTTCCCTGGTCCATTTGAACCAATTAGCTACTGCTACATACAGAACATAGCTACAGAATTTCAAAAGAAATGGAATCATGGACATGCTAAACGTTGTCTACACAGCTATTTTCATATAGGCAATCGGCACTTTTCACAGGTTATTATAGTATGGCGACCCCCCACGAGGAACAAAGAGTCGCCTGTACCATGCTCAAATTGGCCATAGTAAAGAAATACGAGTATATCGCCATGACTTTTGGAGCATAAACCTTTTATAATAACATATAACAACATTTCAAACGATTAACGAAAAGATTTGATGTGATATTGACGGTAAACGGGGATAGCAGCAAGATATTATAGTAAATGATAGGTCTAGTCATTGTTTTAAATTGGAGTCGCCGTTTACCGTTCTAATGGCCTGTTTACCGTTCTTTTATCAAACCACGATAAAGATTATACTTGGTTAACCGTCATATAAAAAATTTCGGGTTAAATTATAAGTTTTAAAAGCAAGTTTGAGGCTGATAAACTATAGAACAAATGACGTCATCTTATAAAAAATACCTATACACAGCAACACTTGAACGTGATATTTACATAATTGAATTAAATCCCAATGCATGTGTCTCGACCTTTATGCCCTAGTAACATGATATTACTCGCTTCTGGCAGTAGAAAACTATATATTTTAGATGTAACAACAAGAAAAATTCATGCGTATATTTTTGGATGTGACAAGTTCAAATAGGCATTATATTGCTTGCTTTTCATGCAAACAAATATATATATATATATATATATATATATATATATATATATATATATATATATATATATATATATATATATACTTTATAATTACATGTCAGTTTGTTGATAAATACGGTAAGCGCCATGTAAAGCTCATTGTAGTCACTGAAACCTCTGCGGAGGAGAGAACAATCGGGTGGCGATTTAATATATATAAGCTACGTTTGCAATATATTTCGCTAATTTGTGATTATTTTTGTTAATTTTATAGGTTCATTGCAGTTTTAATTTAAATTCAGCCGTTTAGTGGGCTGCCTATGCTATAATTAGATTGTTGTTGTCGTTGTGTGAAATTTAAATTTCTCCTGCGACATTTTGATTGGATACTAAATATAAACTTTGCTATGGGTGGAAAGCGATCAGGTTAAGTTTTGTGTCAGGCTCTATTTTGTAAAATAGAGCCTGATACTCAGGTTAAGCTAGCTCTTCAAGTTGGGCTAGTTTGGGCTAAGCAAAAATTATCACACTGTTTACAGATTTATCATGCTGATTTGGTTGTTTAACAGTTAAAGTCCAGGCTGCATGTTTTTGTCCTGCATATGGCAGATGGGACAGTCCGGTTTCCAAGTGTTTATGTGGGGAATTAATATTAATCCTGGCTTCTGAGTGAAGGTCTTGCCTGCTTTATGCGAGAGCAGGCTCTATACGAGATTCCAATTGCTACACAGCATGATCTCAGGGCTCTTCCTCTGAAACAATGCTTGGTTGCGATATCATCCAGCAAGTGCAAAAATGCACTACCACGGTCAAGGATCATTTGGCATGTTCATCGACTATGTTAACCCATTAGTGGCGGCATGCACTGTCCACCTGACGAGTAACATTGTCTGGCGTTAGACAGAGTAAACTAACAAAGTACGGTGCATTGCCACTTAAAGGGTTAAAAACGTAAATACCACAGCACAACACTTGTACATATACAACAGCAATCCTTTTATATATTTAATGACTTCACATTTACATATTGGTGAAATATCAACGTCCATATATTAGGGATGTCCATGAACTTGACCCTAGCTTGAAGATCAAGTATTCATATCTTTTGTATAAGTTGTCCCTCTACAAACCAACTTTTAGTCATTATACAAGAGTTGAATTTGCATTCATTTGCTTCGTAAGTCGCAACAAACCGAACAAAGTACTAAAGCATAAACCTGTGCAAATGATCGAGCGTCTTGAGCGACATATCCAAGTCTTTTAAACGTCTCGTACGAACAAATCTCACTGAGTTTTTTGTACAGAAAGTATTGACCATTTGATCGATCGCCGTACTTTGAGAAAAGCTTGAAATGCAAAATTCGCAGAGAAGATTGAAGAATTGCGGAGATAAAAACTGTTTGTCTTCGAGTTTCACCTAGCATTCACCCCCCCGGTTGAGAAAAGTAACAATTACGTAATGTTGGAGTCACGTGACCAGCGTTTACCAGGGCTACGCCGCCGCCTTCAATTCGCGGCTAGCCCTGGGTACGAGGTTGCTATATCTTTAGCTAATTGGGTAATCTTCATTCCCATGGTTGTAAACAAGTCGTTGAATTCTTCTACAACTACAGTGGCATCTTTGGTGTATGTGGGTCTATTAGAATCTCCAGATGGCAAACATTGAAGTATAGTTTTCCAAATGCAGTTACTTTCTCCTTTACTTTATTTTATTTGTTCTTGGATATATACAATCTCTGCTTCTCTTAGTCGTTGCTTTGTTATTCTTCTCCAACCTCGTTCCCAGGGCTTCAGTGTGAGGACGAGGCGAGACACGAGGAAGCCCTGGACTGGGCCGGTCAATTCTGCATTCTGATTGGCTAACACCATATTGTCTAAAAATAACTGAATTTGACAGTTGACAATAACAATTCAACATTTGTATTTTTATGATTCTTGTGTGTACGAGTATGTTTTGCAAAATAAACTTTCAAAGTAAGACGTTTTCCCGACTGCATGATTTACTTTCGCCTCGGCCGGTTACAAAACTCAAAAGCCGTGTCGAAGTGAGCTGTAATGTTTCCTGACAAAACGAGAAACGTCTACTATTATTTAAGCTGTAGTTTTCCTTGTACAGTATTTATTAGTGCAGATGTCTGATGAAATACTACGCGTATTGCATTGTAGTAATATTTTAATTTACAATATTCTGTACTGACAAATAAAAGCAAGACAAACAATTAAATGAAACTACTAAATTAATTTAGGCCCTATTTATACTTAATAGCTCTACGCCTAGGCCGATGTAGTCTCTAGAAGATTCGCACGCCACCCAGTTTTACAGTTTCGGAATACCCCGAATACTTGAAAATTGCGACTATATATACGATAAAATAAAACAAAGATTGTGAAGGGAATAAAATTTGTAGACAAGCATTGCTCCTGAACGGCAAACGAATCCGTATATTCCTGTACAGCGTAAACAGGTTTATACGCGAAGTTTAATTTATATTTGTGTATATTTATATTGAACTAAGTCAGATCTATAAGAGAATATTTAAAATAAATATTAATTATAGCAATAGCCATATTGTTCAAGACGAGAGAAAGGAAATTTCGTGTGAATCACCACATGCATGGAGACGCATAGATGCAGCTTGGATGCAGTTTTGCCTGTAGATGAAAATCTCCAGAAATATCGATATATCTTAGAAAAACATATACGGGATCTTCATAGATTTTAGCTGATTCGTGCCAAACTTCGCTGTACACATAAATAATATGGATTGAGAAGTCTTTTGGCTATTTATTTGTTTCGAAGACTTGTATATTTCATTAAAGAATATCTCGCCAATCCTTGACGAGTAGCTGTCAAATACTGCCATTTTTTGTTGTCACGTGACCGGCCCAGACCAGGGCTTCCTCGTGTCCCGACTCGTCCTCACACTGAAGCCCTGGGAACGAGGTTGATTCTTCTCTTTTCTTTAAACTCGGACCAATCCCTTTCAGCACAAGATCTTCTCGCTTTTCTATGACTTCGGTCACGAGCGATCATCAAGTCTTTAATTTCCGAAGTCATAAAGGGAATTGGTTTCGCAGATACTTTAACAGTTCTTAATGGAGCGTGAGAGTCTAACACTGAAGACAATAAATTGTTAAAAGTTTCAAATTGCTCTTCAATATTATCAAATATATCCAAAATATGCCAAGATACTTTACCGATATCTTCCGCAAATCATCAGCTGTTATAGTTTTTATAACTGCGCACCTGGATGTAGGACTTCCTTTGTTTAGGCTTTCTCAAATTAAGGTTCACCTGTATAAGGTAATGATCACTTATAATTAAGTCAAGGGTACCACTTTCTTTAACCATACTAGGATTTGACAGGATGATGACATTAATTAACGTTGTACTATTCTCAGTTACACGTGTCGGTTTCTCTATGATTTGCTTTAAGTTATAATTAACACAGAATTCGTCCAAATCTGTAGAATGATCGACGATCGTTTTTGAGCATGTCACAGTTGAGGTTTCCAAGGAGTACTACGTCCTTATTTATAGCATTAAAACAGAATTCATAATCGGTGATAGATATGGGGCAATCTGGTAGTCTATATACCACTCCAATAACCAATGATCGTAGTTTGCGTTGTTCACATTGAATCCACAATTGGTGAAAGTTGTCAGGTGAAATACTGCTTAGGTCTTTGCGCGGTGTATCTTTAAGTCCACTCCTAGCATATACACAAACCCCACCCCCTCCCTTTGTAAGGCGATCAAGTCTGTAGAGATTGTAACCTGGGATGCGAATACTATCGTTGGAGTTGGAGGAATTCAACGAAGTCTCGGAAAGGGATAAAATGTCAAAGTCTTGTGAATAAACCAAGTATCCAGCCATCTAGGTTCTGCATGATGTTATCTATTGAGAGACTGCATGGGTATTGAAATGGGCAATGTTCAGATGTTTTTCTTTACCTTCGAACATAGGCTAGTTTGGCTTGAATCAAAAATGGAAAGTTGATAATTAATTGAAATATTTGCCAATTGCCTATGTATTCTCAAATCTGCAGGAGAACGATTCGAGCGAGGCCCCGATTGCAGAGTTCCAGAAATCACGGGAATTGTATGTCTTTGTGGGTTATTAGTATATTACGCTCTTGGGTAGTTGGACCGGGATTAAGTTCTATATCTCCACTGGTAAGAAGAATATTGAACGTTTGCGTTAGGATAGTAGGAAAACTTATTATGGAATCTCCTTTTGTAAAATGCAGTTACACAACACGCTCGACGTCGTCGCGGTTGAATAAACAACACATACTTTATGCAAATTTCAATACTGTTTATAGACCACGAATAGTAAACAAAATATTTGCTTTTAAACGAAAATCTTGAAGCAATACAAACATTATTGTCGCTCAGTTTAACATTAGGCCAAACTAACCATTCGTTTATCGCCAATAATCTATCGTACTGAAGCTCGCTGCGATCCATAGTCAAGCACCTAAGTCGGGTTTCGCATCCATATTCACTCACGTTCAAAGCCAAACTCAACCTCACATGTTCGATCAGTTTGCCCTGATTTTTTGACGAACAATTCTGCCATGTCTCGTTGGGCCTCGCCGTATGCCACCGTATGCGACTGTGCTTGAAACGTATACAACCTACAGTATGTCTAACGTACCCCTAGCGTTTTGGCATACGCCTTTTCCAGCGTATTAGTGATATTTTCTGTACGCTGGCATACGCTAGTACGATACGCTATGGTGTGAGACGGACTTAAAAGATTTCAATTTTTAAGTAATCTAGTGGGTCACTGAAATGGAAAATATTAATAATTTACTGACCGAGAGTGAGGGCAGTGCGGGAAAATATCCAACCGAGGTCTTGCTGTATTGACCGAGCGATAGCGAGGTCAATACAGCAAGACCGAGCTTGGTTATTTTCCCGTACTGCCCGAACGTTTGAGGTCAGTAAGTTTTTTATTATATGGCATTGTACGTTTGTAAAAATGGAAAAAAGGTCGAAACATTTGCAAAAAAGACAATTGTAAAATGTTCTCTTGGTTAATAAAACTACTCTACAGTACTTTTTATATAGAATACTAACACAGTTTGGATAGTATTTCAAGAAAAATACGAGGTATTTCGTCATTTAATCAAAGACAAAAACAACAAATATCAAAACAAAAAAATTAATAAACAGTATGAACAAGTACGTTTTTAGTTCGCTTCATCTCATAAATATGTCTCTTTTTATCAAACAAAAACAGAAATATTCAGGGAAAAAAATATAAACCTTTAGTTGTAGTATTTATTTAGGATGGTGTCAAATTCCTCGGTTATCTGCAAGTAAAATTTGCAGCTCTTCACAAAAAAAAAACAAAGTTATTCCTGACTGGTTTAATAGTTATAAAAATTGTGAAATTTACCTTGTAATTTCGACTTTCGCTAACAAAAACATATTGAGAAAGTTCTTTAACCAAAGAAGATGCTCCTTTTCTTAGTTTAGGTTTATTTTTCTTCGTTTCGAATAGTTTGAAAGACTTTTAGACACCTTTTGCCGTTTGAAATTCGGCTCTCGCCCCAGGACAATAAAAATTGCGTATTGCACGTGGGCAATACGGGAAAATCCATAGATATAGGAGATCTAGATTGCTAACGCATACCTAGCGCAGGCGGGGCCTACATGATAAATCCAAGATGGCGGTACAACAGGGCAAAAAGACTATAGATTCTATTACGAAAATCAGGATTTTTGCATTTTTTGCCGTCGCATTGTTTTGAAACTTATTCGGTCAAATTTTATGGTAAAGAGAAACTTACCGCGAAGATTTTGAGCATATATATGATTGATTCGGATGAAAATTCGCAAAATTATCCAGCGATAAAAGTTCGTGTATATAGTACTGATATAGTACTATATATGTAACTTGTACAGTTTTGCTTTAAATTTTAGCTCACTAATTGCATAAAAAGCAAATTATAACAGACCATAGATGATAGACCCTCATCCAGTGCTCTCATCAGTTTACTTCTCTAACAAGCAAGGAGGGGGGGGGGGGTACATAACAGTTCATTTTTCATAATTATGAGGACAGAGCAGATGATGATGAGAGATGCAAGTATAAAACACCATTCACAAGGCTATATGTTAACATAGCACAGTATTTCTGGCAATAAAACGCTCCAACTGACCAACTGACCATTTCACATGAACTTTTATCGCTGGATAATTTTGCGATTTTTTATCCAATTCAATCATAAATATGCTCAAAATCTTCGCGGTAAGTTTCTCTTTACCATAAAATTTGACCGAATAAGTTTCAAAACAATGCGACGGCAAAAAATGCAAAAATCCTGATTTTCGTAATAGAATCTATAGTCTTTTTGCCCTGTTGTACCGCCATCTTGGATTTATCATGTAGGCCCCGCCTGCGCTAGGTATGCGTTAGCAATCTAGATCTCCTATATCTATGGGAAAATCCTACCTCGTAAGTAGCCAATCAAATTGCACGATTCATCAAAACAAATGCTTGCCATATAATAAACTCCCTTATTGCGCAACAGGCATAAAGTATTCAGTACACTAACTGTATCGTGGTTCACATATACAACAAACTCCAGGAAATTGGGCAAAGTGAATTAAAAATTCTACCCAACTTAACACTATTGCTATATTGCTTTACTAAACTATACCTTGTAACAGAAAAGTAAATGTTACAACCCACCACCCTTACCACAATATACAGTCTTCCATCGCTGTTATCAAGTGGTCTCTTCCATCCTTTTGATGAATCCATGAAATAGGATGTTCGATTCTAAAACAAGAAAAACAGACATTGTATTAGGGTGGATCTTAAGGGATTCGCTTATATCAGTAACTTTCCTGCGGGATTAGATGGAATAAGTCAATTTCAATATGCTTATAATGTGAGCTATTAAATTGACTTGACTAGATTGATGACGCAGAAAAGAAACGCAGAGATAAAGTGCTGATACCACAGAAAACACGCGAGTTTTGTCAATATTATACCTCAAATTTAAATTGTCCAATCAAAATGCAGCATTTGTACACCATATTAATGTGATTTTAAACGGTATTACACTCAAATTCATGATTTAGCAATGCAGCGTGAGATATCGTAATTATAGTCTCACGGTAGATCTGTAGTGAGATATTAGAGAGCTTAAGCTTCGCGTCATACGTCAAACAGCAAACGCCAGGCAAAGATACAATGCATGATAATTCTTTCGACACAAGAAAGGAAATATAAAACGAATACGTTCAGATCAACGAAAGTTTTGCCTAGAAAGTTCGAGCCTGCCGTTTCCGGAAACGTGAAGCTTAAACTCCCTATTATATATTCTAGTTCAATCCTGAACATTGCCTATATGAGTTGTTACCGGAAGAACGTCGACGACCTTTAAGAGAACGCGATCATCAATTTATGTTACCAAAAGTTTACACAGAACGTTTTAAGCAATCATTTTTGAACAAGTGTCTTTTTAATGACTTTTAGTTTAAAAATTTTGTTATATACGAAATATAATATTAACTATAATGTAAATAATTTAATTTATAAATAATACTAAATTTGTAAATAATCTAATTAACATTTCTCATATGCACTGAACGTTTTAATAATTACTATATATATATATATATATATATATATATATATATATATATATATATATATATATATATATATATATATATATATTTATATACATCTTGTATCCACTGTAAAGATGCACGTTTGTTGCAACTTCAATTTTTAATAAAGACGTATAATTTTTTTTAAACAACAGAAATCTTTATTAATAACATGATAATTTATACAAATATATCACATAATTAGACTTTCAATTAACTCAGGAAAATAGAGAAGCAGTTCACTATATGTTAGACAGATAGGTCCATTCTCTACACTTTATATCAGTAGTAGCTAATAAAAATTCAGTATAAGTCTGGGTTATTCCACGGCTTGTTTCTTCTGCAGTAAATGTAGAATGTTGCTCTCAGCGCTACCTCCATACATTTTTTAATAATATATACGTTCGTCGTTCATTTCAAGTGTTCGTAATAATCTACGAAATCTGTCAATATCTTTCGACACAAACCCTAAAGTGGTTACTTCAAGTGTAATAACTTCAAACGCATGACACGCCGTGATCAGCTCAGATCTTAGATGTCTGTATCTTTCTTTCTTGCGACGTTTAGCCTTCGTACAATTGGTTTCGTAGGGAACAGTTAATTCAACCACATATACAGAACCCTTAAAATCGACCACTATATCAGGTCTTAGCGTTCGAAATAAAGTTGAAGTACAGGTCGTACCTGAATTAGGACAGTCCGCAAACAGTCGAAGATCTGCACCAACTGCGACTTTAAGTAATGAATAATAGTCATCAGAATCGAGTCATGCCGCCAAGTATAGCGTTGTTGTTCTAGGGCTACCTTGCAGTTGGAAAAAACGTGTAGCTGGGTTTGTAACTTGTTGCACAGCTCACAGTTGGCGGAGACACGAATGTTCCAGCGCTTTAGGTTAGAATTATTTCCTAAACTTAAAATTAACGCTCTCCTAGCAAAGCATACTATATTGCTGGGCATTCGAGTGACAATTTCGTGCAATACTTTAATCATCTTCTTATAGCAAGTATCAGTTAAGCAGGTAATGATCACGGATTGTTCTTTTAGTTCTACAAAGTTTGACCAAATTTCGTTAAGGTTTTTCTTTACCAGAATCTTCTTTGCAGCGTTTCTTAACATATATTGTTCAGAGATACCAGCAGCCGCCCGTTCAATAATATCAGTGACGATGTTTTTTCATGACGTTTTGGTATATAGCTGTTGAATATCGGAGTTGACAGAAGTCCTCAAGATTCTGCGCACTGTCAGTTTACATTGATTGTATATGTCAGAGGGGGAACAGGAATCAATTCCCAGTTGTAATTTAGGAAGCTTTAGATGACTAATGTTACCGCTGATTGGGATCTGGAGCCATTTCCGGATATATTTGGAGATTATAGAGTCCAGATTAGAATGTATACAGCTTGTAGTAAGCGGGTAGATTGAAAAACGCCAGAAGAACTTTGAGTAGACATAACTTTGAACCACGCGTATTTTGGAAAAAGGATTTATTGGGATAAGATCAATTTTCTTTAAGTAGTGTAGGATTTCATCAAGGATCTCAATTTTGGTTTCAGCACAATCCATCTCAAAATTGAATTGTTTAACTAAATACATAAAACTTTCAGCGTCCTCGATTGGGGGAACCTGTTGACCAGAGATTTTTATAGTAGGTTTATACTGGACTGCTTTTGTCCCAAATGTTTTGATCCCAAACGTGTGGCACTTATTTACTCGGATATATAAGTCTGCCCAAGAGGACCATTTACTAAATGCATTACACAGTAGTTGATTGTCTTCGTTATGTGCAGATATAATTGCAGCATCGTCCGCAAATTGGAACCAATGACGAGGGTTTAAGGATATATCATTAACATAACCAAGGCACTGTATCCTTTCATCATTTATCGTGTTAATGAGTGAATTCACGCATTAATTGAAAAGCAAGGGGGACAAACAGTCTCCCTGCAGTACGCCCCGTTCTGCAGATATCGGTATGGTTATAAAATTCTTCGTCAAGATTGAGATACCATAATCAGTGTAAAGGTTTTCTATCATACCAGTGATTTCGTCGGGAATGTGGTGACTTTTTAAAATAGATTTTATCAGGTTATGGTGCACTTCTCCAAATGCGTTTTTGAGATCGATTAGAGTGACAATGATAGACCGCTGCTTGTTGCGGGCGTGATTTAATAAATAACTTAACAGTTCGGTATGTTCAACTGTACCAGACAAGCCTGGCCAGAAACCCTTTTGAATGTTTGTTTCGATATATTTATTATCGCGCACGAATTTGAAAATTTTGTTCCTTATCGCAGAGGTGAAAACTTTCAACATGACTGGCTCCAAAACAATTGGGCGAAAATTAGCAGGATTGTTAGGTGAATCCTTTTTGTAAATGAGTACCGCAACAGCACGTTTCCAGATAGTCGGAATATGTTTTTCGGTCCAGCATTTCGAGAGGAGTCTCCAAAGCTTTGTTCTCAGGATGGGGCACCGTTTAAAAGGAATAATACTTATTCGGTCAATAGGGCAAGGAGAACCACTACTTTTCATTTTCCGAATTATTTTCGTTATTTCTTGGTAAGATGGACATTCCAGGTCGAAATTGCTCGATGCTACTGGAAATGCTTTCAGCCAAGAGGGAAGGTTGAATGCTCGGTTTTTATGCTTTTCGAAGGAAATATTTCTAAAATAATCATAGCAGGACGATTCGTCAAAATTTGGTTCTTGTGTCTCTGATTCTTCAAACTCTTTTTTACAAAATTTCCATAAAATAATAATAATAATGGAAACTTTATTAAATGTTTTTCTTTACATACATATACAATCGTAAATCTCTCTCATAAAGGTAACTTACGGTTGGCTATTTGAATCACAATTATACTAAACTAAAATAACAGAACAAAGTGCATGCAATATATATATATATATATACAATGAGATAAGTCAAATTGTTAGTAAATCCGGATTTTCCCATTCCTTATTTCGGCAGCAAAAAATGTAATATGTAGTTCTAATAGCAATAGTCATCATTTTCCTTACGCAGTACATTTATTATTATTATTATTATTATTATTATTAATAATAATAATAATAATAATAATAATAATAATAATAATGGAAACTTTATTAAATGTTTTTCTTTACATACTTATACAATCGTAAATCTCTCTCATAAAGGTAACTTACGGTTGGCTATTTGAATCACAATTATACTAAACTAAAATAACAGAACAAAGTGCATGCAGTATATATATACAATGAGATAAGTCAAATTGTTAGTAAATCCGGATTTTCCCATTCCTTATTTCGGCAGCAAAAAATGTAATATGTAGTTCTAATAGCAATAGTCATCATTTTCCTAACGCAGTACATTTGGTGGTTTTTGTCAAGACCAATACTATCTAACATGTCTAAAAATGTATAACATTCTTCTGCAAAAATACCTAAAGAGCTGATGGAAAGATTTATAAATTTAACTTGGTTAAAATTTTTACCTAGCTGTCTCAATAGTTCTCTATATTTATCCTTCTTCCGTTTTACATTGTTTTTGAGGTTTGTCTCATAACCAGTGGTGAGTTCAACCACATATAAGGAACCATTTGAGCACGATAATAACAAATCTGGGCGATACGTATCACCAGTAAGTATTGAAGGGCTTTTGAATCCATTTAGATCAGCGTAGAGAGTAGAACCGTCAACAGTTTGTAACTGATGAGCAAGAAAGTTTAGGACTGAATTGTGTCTCCACGTAAATCGGTCGAGATAAAACTGACATCCAGCTACTATGTGTAGTAATGTTTCAGGGCTAAGACAAAAAGAACAGTCTGAATTTGAAGATATTGCCCATCTGTTTAGGTTTTTGCGCGTCGGAAGAGAGTTGTTAATGTATAACGAATGGTAAAGTTGTAAATGTTTTTCGGGAGCTTTGATTGGGCGACGGACCACACCTTGCTAAGCTGAGGTAAAGCGAACTTCGTGACGCTGCAGAAAAAGGATCCTTGACTGGTTAATTGGTTTAGGAGTTTGTTTTCGTGTCCAGAACGGAAATCTTTGAGAACTTCCTTAGTAGAGTTATAAGCGTCATATTGGATATTAGTATGGTTACTGGTTGCTCTCCACAGGTCGTTAGTTGACTCACTAGGAGAAAATTTTAAAGCTTTTCGGAGGACTGTTTGACACTGGATAAATTTTACAGATGGAGGATAAATACTCAGGCCAAATTTGTTATTTGTTAGAAAGACAGTACTTAGTATTATTATTATTATAATAATAATAATAATAATAATAATAATAATAATAATAATAACTACATAACATGGAAGGCTGACTCGAGCTCAAAGTCTGAAGCCAAACATGGCGGAAATTGAAGCCATTCTTGCGCGTCATTCTCAATCCATTTACGTGCGCGGTTAACTAAACTTTTATATTTTTCTTTATTTTCCAAAAGATTAAACAACATTTTCGTTTTGTTTTGTCACTCTTTGTAATTTACAAAAACAACAATCCCGCGCTATTTTGCTTTCTTTCCACTCAAATATGGCATCTTTTAAATAAATAACTGATAATTAAAATTTAGAACTGAACCCAAACAAAACACCAGAATTCAACTTTTCATTCAAATTTCGTTCAATTTCATTCAAATGAAAAGTTGAATTCTGGTTCAGTTCTAAATTTTAATTATTATTTATTTAAAAGATGCGATATTTGAGTGGAAAGAAAGCAAAATAGCGCGGGAGTGTTGGTTTTGTATATGACAAAGAGTGGGAAAACAAAACAAAAATGTCACTCAATCTTTCAAAATATCTCTATTGCCCTATTGACAAGGGTTTCACACAAATAAATAACTCACTAAAACAAACAGATTAAGTTTATAAGGCAATCGTCAAAGTGATTTGACTAAATAGAAAATAAAACAACAAAATTTTCATATATGTATGGAATTAAATTGGCTAAAAACTGCCTCAAAAACTGCAGTCAAAAAGCAGTTTTAGGTCAGGAAAACGAACTAAAATAAACTAGCTAAATAATGGTGTGAAAACTGAAAATCACTATAGAAACAAGAAAGCGAAACAACCAAAGCAAAAATAAATTCCGAATTTATAAAAATACAGATTTATTAAAAAAACAACAAAAAAGTTGAAATTAGTTGTAGAATTCGCAGAGAATTTAATGAAGAATATAAAGATTAATACATTAATATTGCTTTCACCAGTAAGAATAAAGTACATAATAAGGAAAAAAGTTGGAGAGCTTATAAAGACATAATCTGTTAATTACATGAATATGAATTCAACTTCTTTGTTCCCGATCCAGCGGCGCGGAGCGCCGTTCCGGCGTAAGCCCGGGGCGAGGGTACTAACTCTGTCAGGCTATTTACACACGGGGAAAGGAAAGCACTAACGAAGTCTAAAGTTCATCAAATATCGCGGGCGCATGGTGTATGGGTGGTCACCTCACTGGTCTCAAAATATGGCTGTTTGCCAGGAGTGAAGAAGGGGAAAATGTAAAAAATACATGTAAGAAAGTTTGGAAAATCATTTCACATAACAAATTGTAAAACATTTTTTAAATTTTAAGCGTAAACACTGATAACAATTGATTTAGTATAAGAAATCCTAAAGTATAGTAGGGCAAGTTTGTTTCAATTGTTTATGTATATGACTTTGTATTATTATAGACTGTTGTTGTTGTTTAAATCTTTCCTGCGTAAGTTTCTTAGTTAAGTTAACGTTTGTAGAAGTTCATGATAAAAAGGAAAGCAAATTATTTTCATTAGCGTCCTGCACGAATTAAATTTCTTTCATTTTAAAGTTCGAGTAATAAGTTGAAGCTCAAGTTGAAGAGTTTATTATCGGCAAAAACCAGTTGATTTAAAAACGTTTTACGTAGAGTTTCGTTTTGAATTTTCCATTAAAATAAAGCCCATAGAAACCTAGCCTGCTCACAGACGTTGTAGTTCTTACGCCACTGAGCGACGGAATACTACCGTCTGCTTACCCGAACTGCATATTCAATTCCTTTTGTTTTAGGAGCCAATCATCTGGCAGTGTTCAAAAACGTTAGAGCCAATTGGAAGCCGCCTTATTGAGAGATTAGCTACTGGGGAAAGCCATTGTACATGCATTGGAATCATAGATATAGGAGACTTAGATTGCTGACTCGGCTGAAGAGGCGCGCCAAATTTGAAAATCCAAGATGGCGGCTCAACCGGTCAAAAATCATAGAGCGACATAGGTAAAAACCATGTTTTTCGCATTTTACGTCGTCCTACTCTTTCCGATCCCGTTCAGCCACCTTTTTTGGGGAAGAACTAACTGGTGTGCAAGTTTTGGATGTATATTTGTTCGAATTAGTGCAATTTACAATTTGGAATTCGACCGGGCAAGACGATCGAATGGGCGCGAAACCGTCGGCCTGGTTTCTTTTCCTGTGTATTCCTTCAGTCTTAACGGTTCTTTTACCAGTTTTTTTCAAGTAATGTTATATATATATATATATATATATATATATATATATATATATATATATATATATATATATATATATATATATATATATGCACGCTCACTGCATGCAATTTGAGCGCTCTGGCATGGTTTTGATGTCCCACAATCGTGAGGCATCAAAGGTAACTGTAAATAGCAGTTACTTTCATCCTGCTCATTAGCACTACAATGATGAGGCCCATAAGGCCGAAACGGTACCGTCTGTGGTTATATATATATATATATATATATATATATATATATATATATATATATATATATATATATATAT